>CM050214.1:36622706-36832706 GCA_027475355.1 Coilia nasus | reverse complement strand
AGTGGGATGGGATGCACCACATTAGCTCCAGCATGTCTGTGCTGGCAGGATTAGATCTCCACTTGTCAGGAAGAGATAGGAGGAGCACTCATGTGGGGTCCACATTGCAGTGCTGAAAACAGTCGAGGCAAGACTTGTAGTAATACTTTATATTAACTACTCCCTATGAAAAACATTTTTAACCCCTAGTTAGCGCTTTGTTTATCATTTGTTAACCATTTCATTTACAGTTACGCCTTACATTAGACAGACATAGACAGATAGACAGCAGGGCGAGAGATTGATAGCAGGCAGCATAACGACCAATAGACAAACATATAAGCAGACAAGCTGATGGATGTAGGTGCAGGTGCAGGTGATGTCTCATTTCCTGTTGATCACCAACTGGAAGGATGTCCCCTCTGACTGTCTGCAGTAATGAAAAAAGTGAACAGCTTTAAATGCTATTTTAAGCCTCACATTATAATCAAAGTATGTCCCCCCAAGGCCATTTTGTTTTACCTAGGTGATGGTACTGTGGTTGACCCTGCTGTTTGTCTGTCCCTGCAATTGACCATGGACTGATGGCTGAATGTCCCATCTATAAATGTCAGCCCATGTGGTCGGTAGGGAACACATAATGGGCTTCACCGACAGCCTCACCTTCCAGCAGTGAAGTCAGGCCATCCATGCCATGTGAAGGCAGCCTGACGACACATTTTGTCTGGCAGTGACCCACCCTGGGCGGTAGATGTGTCTGCAGACGCCCCTCAGGGGGGAAGGGTATTTTTGGAGAGACTTGGCAGACTTAACATTTCGGTGGATTAGGATTGGGTGGAAATTTGCCTGACTAGGTCTCAGGGGGGTTGTAATGCCAGCATATGTCCTCCTAAGTGTGCCTCAGCAGCATCACAAAAAGGGCATGTGTGTGTGTAGATACCAGCAGTTCACAGGCACTATTTTGGATGTTTGCTAGCATTAATCCTTTGTCATATGGCAAAGCCATTTTCAGTGTGAAGCTTAGAGAAAACCAGGAAATGATGTGCATATCATAAAATACCAAGGAATTTTAAATAAAGGATGTTTTCTGGGGAAGACTGATGAAGACTTTCTGAGTCTGTCTGAGTTTCATGCACCATGGAAACCAGCAGACATAGAGGGTGATGTAATGAGGGGACCAAATGGGAAAAAAACAAACGAAACAAATAAACAAAATACATTACTGCTGTGAATGTTTTTGCTAGAAATAATAGCCGTGTCATTGAGTCATGCTGGTATATCAAAGAATTTAACACCCTCATTAAAGTTTTATCCATATAAAAATGTAAATGTAAATATGTTACATTGACCATGACAGATCCAAGAGATGCGGTTGCCCTCCCACAGATGTGAGATGTGAGACCACCTAGAGAGCACTGAATGATGTTTTATTGCTAGAAGCTGTGGATGTGAAAATGATACCACATCCACGTTGTTCAAAGGTCCAACTAGGAGGAAATGGTATTCCAGTGTCTAATCTTTATCAGCATTCTCTATACTTCTAGAAAGGTCGTAGATTTCGACAAACCAGAAACCATCTAATGGGGCACGCATAGTACTTCAGTGACAGTGATTTCCTGTGTCAGTCCCATTCAGGATTAACCCTATGGGCCCGACGCCCACAAGGTGCGGGCAGATTTACACCTATTCTTCATTGTTAAATTACTTTGGAACGGTATGTCGTACCGATATGGCACTCATACCAAACGAAACAGCAGAACCAGGGCGTTGCCTTTCTTTTGCGCTCAAGTATTGGCGTGATATTAATTTGTTAAAATTAGCCAAAATCTCTCTTATTAGTGCTTTGCATAGGCATTACTCTCGTTGAAATTATTTGCGAACCCGTGATCGGATAGATGAGGCAGACACATCAGTAGAAAGTACAGAATCTCAGCTTTCCAATGACACCAAGCACATATCATCACGTTACTTTATCACCTTAAAACAAGGGATCAAATATTTGCCAAGTAATGATTTGACAAATTTCTACTTCACCCATTTTACACTCACGGTTATCAGTCAATGCATAAGGTTAACAATAGCAGAACTTACCGATTGTACTGCTATCGTGCATTTCTGTCAAGACACGTTTCATACAGTTTTGAAATCACTGCAAATTTCTGCATAACATCCATAATCCTGCATAATCCTGATATAACATCCTTCATTACATAGAGAATATCCCTTATTTCCGTCAGGCACAGACTGCATATTTATCAACATTGATAAGCCACTGAATATCCCACCATCATGGTACTTATATTGCCAGATTCCAGACAATCTCCTCTACTCACATATGAAAATATCCCTACTGACAGCATCCTATGGACAGGTACTTGCAGGAATACAAGGTTTTTTATACGCAATACGATTTTTTATTGGTTTACTGTTTTTTTATAAAATCAGTGCAAATAGTAACTTACCAAATGAAACCAGATCTGGATAGCCTAGACTGTCCTGAAAAAAAAAACAAGATATAGCATGTATGTATGGCCCTTACAATGACCAAGATATGAGCTTAAAAGTAAAGGTAGTAAAAATACCCTGAAAATAGCCTAGGGCCCATAGGGTTAAGTAGGCTGATCCTAAACTGCCTTCTGAGTGGAAGCATGTGCATTCATTTTTCATCACTGCACCGTCTGTGAACCATCATTTGTCCTATTGTCTCAGAAGCAGCCATGCCATACAGTACTTACTGAAGATGAATAAAAGATACTGTACCGGAAACAGTCAGTAGAAAAAAGCAAGGCTACTACAGCAATGACGGATAGTGTTGTGTTTTTAACAGGGCAGAAATCTTGAACAATATTCTATCGGTAAAAGCTTTGAAAGTTTTTTTTTTTTTTTTTTTTTTTGAGTTCAGATTTGATGTGGTTAAAAACATGGTTATGAAAAAAAATGAATAGATAAAAATGAATAAAAATCTCTTTGCAGTACTAGGAAGCGCTCGGCAGCACAGTGTACACAAGTACGGTCGAGGGGTATAACTAAGTCGCTTACCTGTCTACCGTGCGCCCCTAACCTATGCGTAGTATAAGCGTGGTAGTCAGAGTGTGAGAGGCTATGGTAATGCGGCGTAAACTAGAGGGAACGCTGGCTTACCTGTACTCGGCCAACCCCGCTATGGCCTTCATGGCCAACCAGCCCATGCAACGGCGTTTATGAAGTTCACAAGACGGGGGTAACAGATGACGCCTGTCCAACGTCCTAAAATAGCAAAGGGTCTTAGGCGAAGAGTAATCCAGTACAGGGTCCAACCCAACAACTCACCACTTGAGCCGCATCCAAAGAGCCGTTGCTCTCAGCTCCGTGACCGAGGAAGAAGCCTCCTCCATTCCTCACCCGTGCTGCTTAAAAATCCAATGCCAATGAGTGGCGCCTAAGAAAGCCACCGCCCCTCTAGAGGATGGGATGTGAAAATGGCAGTGTAGTGTCTAAACTACTATGCAAATATGCTTACCTAACAGCAGCGGCAGACTCCTGGCAGTCTCATGCTTTGTCAGATGGAAGCCCTGACCTGTTGTGTCCGCAGAGTGCTCCCAATCAAGCTTTTTTTTACAAACACTGTGTCAGAAAACAGGGTTGAAATACAGTGCAACCAACGAAAACTACTCTGCATTCTGCTTTTTTCACAAATAGTATTGGACATCATTAAGGCAGCTAAAAGTCTGGCATTTCTCATGCTATTATATAATACAGACCTGCAAATCCTCTGTCCCAGTGCCTTTGTGTTTTTAGGAAGACTTTCATGCTTTTTAGGGCATGACTTCAAGCTGCAAGCTCCCCATTGCTCTGTCTCCTGTTCTAGGCCTTTGAGGTGTCATGACAGCCCAATGCCAGAACTGCACACTCAAAGCCAGCTGCCTCAGTCAACAGCATACAGTACACTGGCCTATAGATGATAAAGCGATTTTTTTTAAAATCTAAAGTGCTTTGTTTCTATTTCTTACCTATACACTGTGTTTGTTTTACAGATTGCTAAACATAGACTACATTTTTTGAAAGTGGCATCCAAAAACAGCAAAAAAGGCATAGGTTTATTAAGTGACTATTCTTAGACAATAATGAAGAGTAATATATTCACTTAATGCTTATGAGAAACAACATACAGCTAGTGGACGCCATATTATATTAAGTGAACCACTAGCTTAATGAAACAGTTATTTAAAATACTTAGGTGATTTATTGTTCTTAATGCCATCCTACATATAATTGTTAGGGAACATTACTCTACTCTAGTATTTCATCTAGTCAGGAAATACTTTCACATTATGCATATCCCTGTCATAGTTCCCAGTATTTTAGTATGATAGTATTCTATACTGTGAAGCTAACCCAAAAGCTGTCCCTGTAACTTATAGTAACAAGGTGCTTTCAGTGGATTTGGGGCTGTGGAAATTGTCAGATAGACAGATTTCTCAAGCAGTCCCCAACGTCTTTTGTTTTTCTTTCCCACTTGTTCATTAACACAGCCCCTGACTCAGAGATTGAGTACTCACACAGAGCACTCAGTACTTTATGAATGAAAGCTGGACTCGGGGAACAGTCCACTGCCTGCCTGCCTGCCTGCATCAGAGTGTTCCAGCCTCCATCATCTCCAGTCTTTCACCTGCTTGAGGTGTCGCGGGGGAGACAGGTGGGGCTCAGCGTTGTGTACTCCTGTCCATTCTGTAGAGCAGCCCTGGACGCCGGTGTCATCCACTGTCAGTCTCTGGAGCAGCAGCAGCAGCAGCAGCATTGTCAAGCAGGCCCATAGCCATCAATAAGCAATCATCAATAAACCTTCAAAAAAAAAAGAAAACACTGGAGAGACACTGGAGAAGTTTTTTTCTTTATTAGATGTGGCATGCAGAAAAGGCTTCTTCTTTTTTTGTGAACCGGTGGCAGTGGTCAGTGAAAAGCTCCAAGCTGTGCTATGCCGGATAAAGAACAAAATGAATCAAGAGAGTGTTCTTAATCGCAGAGTGGCTTTTCATGGCCATCCAATTACAGCTGTGCACAATTTGGCGATAATATTCAGTGTTCCTTATTAGAGCTGATGTGTTAAAAAGAAGCACTGTTTAGGAGCACAGCTATAGAAAGAAGGTAAGATATCAAGGGTATATCAATGCTGAGATTAAAGTAGAGGCGTAGGCAAAAAATGTTTATTATGCTGTACAGGAAGGACTCAAAACTCCTGTTCCTGGATAATTGCTGTTTTAGGTAAAGTCTTTTCTCTCTTTAGTCGCTGCAGTATCCTTTGTAGCCTTCTCACAGTCTTTGTTTGTCTTGCCTTTGTATTTCTCCCTGTCTCTCTCTGTCTCTCTTTCTCTCTGTTTCTCTCGCTCTTTCTATCTCTTTGTCCCCCCTATCTCTCTTAACTCTCTCTGCTGCTCTCCTTCTATTCTCCCTCTCTTTCAGCCTGGAAAATGACATCAATGCTGGCTCTATCAAGTCCCCCGATCTTTCATTTCTGCTGGATGGTTCATTAGCTTTGAGCCCGAATGCTGCTGGGCCAGTAGCTCCTCACGCCAGCGTCCCTGTGTAATCAGTGCATGATGCCTCCCTGCATCCTCCCCTCCATCCTCCCTCCATCCCTCCATCACCACCCGCCTCGGCCCGCGGTGGCCCACGCAACAGTCTCCGCAGATAAATAGCCGATAGTCGAGAGCTTAGACTCTCCTCAGGGGAATTTCTTCAGTCTTTGTCATAATCCGCTTGCAATGCTGGAACCTCACTCAGGTGAACCCAAAGCCTTGGTCCCCACTTCAGAGACCTCCATGGTACAGGCTGATACAACCAGAGGTCAGGGCCCAATGTCCAATTAAGCTGTTTGAACCACTGAGACTGTGTTGTGGAAAGTGTAGTATTACAGGCGTTGTTCTTGGTTGTCTGCCTTGGCTTGGCTTGTTTGTTGTATAAGACCTCAGGTTTGGAGCTTTTTTAAACCCTATTTCCTCTGTATGTGTGTGAGTGTGTGTCTTATTTACAGAGCGCACAGTTTTGTGTTTGTGTATTGATTGAATATTCTAAACAGCCCTGACAGTTTGGGTTAAAGCATGCCACTCGATCCATTTTATTTTAATCATTGGAGATCTTGTACATTACTTTAGTGGGAGAATCCGTAATTGAGCTATTCTAAAGCTGTCCACTGCCCTCATAGCAATGCAAATCACTAGCAGAAACCAAAGACTAGTCTATCCTCATTGGTTATTTTTGTAAGCGCTCAATTCGAAGACATATCTCCAGCCATATCTCGCTAACTTAAAGCAATGCAGAACATTTATTTTTTTCTATATAAGCAATAGAAAAGTACATCATGTTGTCATGTGTGGTTTTCACTGTGTACATATGGGGCCTCTGTTTTTCACACACTTTCACACACACACATTTTACACTTAGCACCGGATAAACAGTGCAAGGTCTTGGCGTATGGCATATTTTTAGACCATGCACCGTTGTACCAGTTGATCATGTGCTCAATTGTTCGCCTTAGGTTGTGGTTCTCATGAAAAACATTCAGGTTTCCAAACTGTTAACATTAAAAATGTCATGGATTTTTTTCTCCATGCAAAAAATAGGACTGATCTTGTTGATCTTATTATCAATCTGCAAAAGTCCAAGTGTTTAACACTGAATAACTGATGAAATTCTCTCATGAATAATCATGCCCAAGTCAGACCTGGATTAATGAGCCACACCCGCCTAAAAGAGTGTGGCGTACACTGTGTTTAAATTAGTAAAAAAGAAGCACATACATTAGAAATTGAGACTAGGTGGTGGACTCGAGAAGGACTAGAAGAACATAAACTGTAAAAGTCTTCACACTAAGAGCTCCAGACATCTGAAGAAGGGCAGCATGGCCCGAAACGTTACACTGGTAGTGACTAAACACTTAGTGTGCGGACTTTTATTCATGTTCTTCCCGTACGCTGTGTTTCCCACCATCTAAATCCAGCCCCTCATCTTCGTCCTCCTGTCTCCTGTCTTGTTAGCCTGTGAACTTAAACCGAGGTGGTCCTGTGTTATGACCTTCACATCTGTGAAACCTTACATAACACTCAGCCAGACCTGAAACCTTACATAACACTCAGCCAGACCTGAAACCTTACATAACACTCAGCCAGACCTGAAACCTTACATAACACTCAGCCAGACCTGTTAGGCTGTTATGCTATTTTCCTCAAATATTACTTGCTGAGTGAGAAAGTGGGAGAAAACACCTTTGAGGTCAGTGGTTCTTGGCAGTTTTTAAAATAACAATATTTTACCTGTGACGTCCTTGTCCCTCGAACTCCAGTTGCCTCCAGTGGACACATAAAGCATTGGACTGTCACAATGATAAACTGTGTTCTCTGCAGTGGGTTAGCCGGACAAAGTGCTTTGAAATTGCTCACCCAAAATCCATCATCATGAACCTGCCTGATCCTCGGCTCACCTTCACAGACATGTCCATCAAGGATGGCCAGAAGGAGCTTCTGCTGTGTCCCATTCCCTTGCAATACACACTCACACACACAAACACACACACACACACACACACATACACACACACACACATACATGCACACACTTTTTTGTTTTTTATCCAGGCACTCCAAATGTGACAAAGAGGAAGGATAAAAAGCCTTTATTAAAACAAGCTAGTATATGATTAAAAACGCCAACATGTTTCGACCCACAACACAGGTCTTTATCAGGGCTTAGTATACACATGCACACACATTGTGTCATCAAACGTTTAACACGCATACCGTATTAAATCCTTTATAAGTCCTAACCCTTTATATCAGTGGACCATCTTTGAATTCCTGCACCCCTCTTCCCCGCACCCCTCGTCTCTTATAAATCCTTGTTTCATGCATACCTGATTAAGGGAAGCACAACTACAAATGCTCTTGATTAGATAAATAAGGTGTGTTTGCTAATGAGGAGTGGCATTGATGACTTCAGTCTGCTGTGCTGAGGAGAGAGACAGATGAAGGAGCTGAGGGACAGTTGGGGAGCTAGGAGAGAGATTGGGGACCCCTGCTCTAAGCAATCATCATCAACAAGGCACGCTGCTGCCACTGGCACAACGCTGGCCCAGCTTAGCACACATTATGTGGAACTTAACTTAGCATTCATCACTCAATCCTCAACCCTGTTTCCCAAGCGGAGAGAGAAAGTAAAGAGAGAGAGACAGAGCGTGTTTTTCTGTGTCTGAGACTGTCTGTAACGCAGGATGTGTGTGTGTGTGTGTGTGTGTGTCTGTGTGTGTGTGTGCGTGTGTGTCTGTGTGTCTGTGTGTCTGTGTGAGTGTGAGCACAAGCGCACACATGCATGCGTGTGTGTGTATATATGTGTGTGTGTGTGTTTGTATCTACGTGTGTATATAAATATATGTGTGTGTGTGTGTGAACGTGGTTGTATGTGTGTCTGTTTGTGTGTGTGTTCCTTTGTGTACCAGACTTACTCTGAGGCGCATTTATCTCCTTGCTTTATTCTTTGATTTGCCCAGCAGGGCCACCACAGTGATTTAATTCACCAAGAGAGTGTAGGAGGGGGAGTTCTTACACAATAAGAGGCACAAAGTACTTCAGATTCGATAATGATGTATTTGTTTACCATTTATATACAGCGCAGACCTTCTAAATACCAGGCAGCACAGCTCTCTCTATGTATAGCATCCACAGTAGGGACAAGAAACAAAACCCAATTCCAGCCATGCATACTGATACTTACAAGGGATTTTTTCAACAACAATATAAGATTGCCAAAGCAATTTTCAATTTAGTAAACTCAGAACTAATAGAGGCATCCTGGCAGTAAAGTAGTCATAATAGCATTGCTTTGTTTTTCTATACATTACTGTGCCCCATTTTGTCTGGTTGATGTATGTGATGAAAGCAGCTGTGCACAGTGTGATTATGGCCACCAGGCCTGCTCACAATAGGAGCTTTATCATTTCCTATTTCCACAACATGCACAAATAGACATTGCATGGCCGTGCAAGCAGAAGAGAAAACAGACATTATCTCTGTCCGCTGTAATATTGTTTTGAGAAGTGTTTAAGTTCAGTGAAAAGAGTCATTGTTTTCCCTCTCAATCCTGTGCCCGACGCTTTTAGATGAATTATGGCTCTGATGTTGGGGCCATGTTGGGCTCTGTGTTGGATCCGAAGAAAAGAAAAGGGGGAAGAAAGAAATAAAAACAACAGCAGCAGCACATAAGGGAAGCCAAAGACGATCCTCTTGTGTCCTCACCTTACAAGTGCCTTTAGGCCTTGAGTAGTCTTAGTTTGTGGATGAGGGTGTTATGAAGGCCGACAGCACTGTGCGGTCGGCACGAAAGCGATTACTCGTTTGGCTGTCACTTAAAAGTGATGTGCTACATGTTCCACAGTCAATTGGGAGCTGGCCTGCGACAGTGGGAAATTGGCCAAGCTTCATTTCTTTTCTTTTACCCTTGTTGCTGGAGGATACAGCAACACCAAAAGGCCAAGCTAAGCTTTCTGCCATGATAAAGACATTTCACCGCCTGTGCATCGGTCCAAGAGTGCAGAGGTAGACTGGCAAATTGTTTTGAGTTCCATTTAGGCACCTGCTCTGGACACTTTGTTATTTTTTAAACCTTGTGTCATGATGCATGAACATAAACGAACCATTAAATACGTACACAGTTATCTTTTTCTTCCCACATTTTTTTTCTCTGGTCATGAACTGATAACATAATCTTGGAAGTTATTTGTTTATTTGAATTATTTGGAAATTATTTGTGAAATTAATTGTATCAGCAGCCACACTATCAGTATCCTGTATTTACAAAAACTAAGTTGGTGGTTAAGTTTAGCAGAGGCGACTGTGCTAGCTGTCACATTGTCAGGCAATGCTAATGAGAGATAACCTTTTGAAGATGAGAAGAGCTGGCACCCATCTGCAAAGTCACAGTCTTTTAAGGATGCTTTTTAGACAGGAAGCAATACTCACTTCCTGTCTAGCACCCTCTCGCACTGCCTCTCATCTGAGGGAAGTTACCCAGAGTCACATGTGAGACATTTCCAAGGTGAAGTAACCACAGCAATAGCTTAGTAATGTATGGATAACCACTGTTATGCGGCACACCCTACAAATAAATGGGTTGGTAATAATTAATTGGTCTTAGTTGATCAGTCTCATATGAGTCTCATTAAAATCAGTCTTGAAGGTGAGTGAGGATCTTTCTTGGCAGTGGCTCTCAGAGTATTGGTGCAACAACAGACAAAACACAGTTTATTTCAAAAGGTATAGTTTATTAACTAACAAACTACAGGTGTGAACTAATTCTACAGGTAGTGATGGTGTGTGTGTGTGTGTTTGAGAGAGAGAGAGAGAGAGAGAAGAGAAGGAGGGGTCATGGCCCACAACCCACCATTTTGTGTGTAAGATAGGCCTATTGCCAGATCACAGGAGAGCGGGGGATGTGCACGTCGTACATGATTAAATCGCTTTGAAACAATAGGCTAGGCTATTGTTAGCTAAACATTCCTCCTGACCAGATCTCTCAATGCAGGGCATTAGATAAGGGTTAGTAAGAGGGGGAGAGAGAGAGCATGCATGATCTGTCTATCAAAGCAGCAAATAAAAGAACATAACAAATGGTCAACTCAAAGTCTATATGAAAACAGTGTGCATGCTTACATACAGACATAAGTTTAACACTTCTTGCTGTGCTAAGCAATATTCTAACTATGCCCAAGTGCCTTACGCCAGTGTTGCTTGAGTGTGTCCTTTGTCTCGGGTGGAGTTGCTCCAATCCTACCTTATGTGTTGGAGGATCCGTGGCGTTGTCTTCGCCACTGTTCAGTCAGTGATCGGCGGTGATCCGATGACTCAAAAAGAGTCCTTTTGACTGGTCATAGGAAAGTTCTCTCTCAGCTGTAGCTGGGAACCGAGTGCTCGATTAAGAGGTTTCCTACTATGGTTCGTCGCGCATTAGACATTTACAGAAACTATACTCCCGCAGCATCTTGGCTGGGAATCCTGTGGATTAGGAGTAGTCCGTTTCATTCAACTCAATAAATGTAGCCTATAAGGGGAATCCGGTCGCCCTGTAATCGTAGCCTAAGAACTGGGGAAAGGGAATCCGGTCGCCTTTCCTGTAAAACATACTCGAGTTAAAGTACTTTCTGACCTTGTGCACAGGTCCATTATTGTCTACTTAGCTGCGCATGTTGATGAGTTCCTTTGTGGTCTGCTTGGCCCAATGGCCTGCAGTAGAGGGAGAGTGTCTCTTTAGGTCTGCTGCCATTTGCCTGGCCAGCGAGACAGAGAGAGGGTGCCTCTCTTTACTTCCGTGTGACCTGACGATCCACAGAGAGAGAGAAGGAGCTGTAGCCCGCCAAGGGTTTTAAAGGGTGGGAAATGTGAGAAGGGCTTATCCCCTGAGGTGTGGCCAAGGAAACAATGGGTAGTGTAGTCTCTGTGATTGTACCTAGTACCTACAATAATCAAAACATGGATAGTTAGTGTACCTGTTATGTTATCCTTTTAAGAATGTTGTAAACCATTTTCCCCACTTTCCCCACTCCCTATTTTTTTCTTCTTTTTTTCATGACAATGCAAAAAAAGAGATGATGGAAGGCTGATTATCTGCACCATTTAAGACATTAATGGTGCACTAGAAAGGGACTAGAAAAGTCTGATATTCCTTAGCATGAAACGCTAATGTAAAATGCAAGAATTCATGTGTATTTATGTATACATATTTCAAAGACTTTTTTTCTTTGTAACCACCTTCAAAAAGAAGATAAATAGAAAACTGAAAAAAACTCTTTTGTGTGACTTGGTTGTTACAGTCATGATGAAGATTTGTAAGAGCATGCAACCTGCTGTGTTATCATGAAAGGAGAAGAAAATGCTAAGGTACTTAAAGCAGCTAATGGAGGTTTTCCACAAAGACATGGTTTTCTACAAAGACATGGTTTTTATATCGAAGTAGAGGACACATTGATTAAAAAAAACGATGTCTTTGTGTAGTTGTGCCAAAGAATTTTGTTGTTATTCAGATTGTTTATGTGGTGAAAAACATTCTTTACTATTGAAGTACTTTTTTTACATTTTCCACATCCCCTCTCTCCATCTGCCATTAACAGAGGTGCTCAGAAAATAATACAAGAGAGAAGAAAATAAGTGGAAGAAAAGCAGGCTTTGCTCAGGCTTTTCCGCCTAGTCATGATCTGTGCTGAGTGTACCAACAGAAGATGTTTCATCTTGTGGACCCACATACACACAGACACACATACACATAGACACACACACACGCACGCACGCACACACACACACACACACACACACACACACACACACACACACACACATACACACACACACAGACCATCAACTAAAGGAACAATGCTCTGTTGTGTGAGGAAATGGAGTCTTGGTGACTGAGCGGGCGGAGCTAGAGCATGCGTGATTCAACATGGCTGCGCCCTGCAGCTAGGCGAGTTAAGCAAACTTTTTCCCCAGTTCTATTTTTCCCCTCCGTATTTTTCCTTCCCTTCATCGCCCACAACCTGGATTACAGTACAGAACTGGACCACCTACAGGACTACATTGACGAATGCTACAATAGAATCTGCACCATGGGACGTCATCGCAAAGCGAAAAAGCCATGCTTGACCAACTCCACTGCCTCTTCACTGGACATTCTAATATCCATCAACGAACGCTTAGCCACACTGGATGCCAGACTTTCTCTAATCGAAGTTCTTCACAAACAATTTCAAGATCTCCGTCACAGTTTGGAATTCAGTCAACAGCAAATCGAGTCACTCACTAAAGAAAACACATCACTGCACAGCTCGGTTTCTGATCTCACCACTCAGCTCACTTCAGTAAACAAACAACTGGCCACTGTCACCGCTAAGAACACAATAATCAAAGAAACTTTATTGGACTTTCAAATGCACAGCATGAGAGACAATCTGATCTTCTCCGGAATTCCAGAACCTACACCTGACGACCCCGAAGAGCTTGTCAAGGATTTTATGGTCAACCAGCTCAAACTCCCTCTGGAAACTGTCAACGACATCACCTTCCACCGTGTTCACCGTCTAGGACGCAAGACTCCAAACTCCACCCGACCGCGACCAATCATTGTAAAATTCGAACGCTTCAAACAGAAAGAACTGGTTCAACGACAAGGTAGACAGCTCAAAGGGACTCACTTCGGACTGAATGACCAGTATCCACTCGAAATTATAAACAGACGTAAGCAGCTATTTCCCATCCGCAAACAAATGATAGAAAAAGGTAAAAAAAAGCAGTCATTACAGTCGACAAATTATATATTGATGGCCAATTATTCAAAGATAAAGAAATCACACCCTGGCTTTGTTAATATACCCCACAATCTCGTTAGTACTTTTAGAAACCCATAACTCACCCCGGTCCCCACCCCCTCCCTTCCCTGAGAAATCTTATATTTTGCACTACGCTCTCACCTGCAGCACTGTATTGTATGCACTCACGATGGCTCTTTGTTTTTTGTTATTTGTTAATCTGTGCACTCATGTTTGTCTGTTTGTCCTCAGTTACTTGTTTTCCATGGTTACACACTCAGAGAGAGGCTTCAACAACACAATCGTGCAAACACACACACACACAGATTCAAAAACACACACTCAACACCACTTACAGTCGTTAAAACTATAAATCATCATGCCACTTAAACTGGTAACATGGAACATCCGAGGGGTGGGCTTTGACAAAAAAGATGAAAGTGCTTCATTATCTGGAACATTTACAAGCAGACGTGTGTCTACTACAAGAGACTCAATCACAAGGAAACCAAAATAATTTAAAAAATAAACAATTCACTCATTCTTATTCTTCATACTACAACTCAAAACAAAGAGGTGGTGGACCCTGATTAACAAAAATTTTAAATTCACCCACAACTCAACTATTTCGGATCCAGAAGGACATTTTGTCATCATTAACACTAGAAGTCCCAGCATTTTTCTGTCTACCTAGAAGACCCACATAGGGGCCATTTGGCCCGACCGTTTTTCCCGGATACACTAATCACTCATTTTGTTATGGTAATGAGGCTGTTAGTGGCAGTGTGTGGGGTGAGGGGGTCAGACCTTACAGTGGTGAAGTCATGTTGGCTACTTCTGTGTGAAGCGCAGGAACACGGCGCTGGCCAGTAGCAGTGTTCTATAACATGATAGATATGGCAGCACTGAATGCACACGTGCTCTATCAATTATGCACCGGGAGGCAGGAGAGACGGGTGGATTTCCTGCTGGAGCTTGCAAGAGAGTTGGCTCACTCCCACGTGGGTATGAAAAAGGCCCAAAAGGAACAATTATTTCGGCAACAACCCTCCACACCACAACTAGGAAAAACAGCCAAGTGTCAGGCTAAAATTAAATGTAAGGACAATCATGCAACTGTGCGCTGTGTTGACTGCTACCGATACACATGTGGGAAATGCCGAAAGGAGCAATGGCAGTGCCAGGATTGTGAGTGACTGCTCAAATGTATTTCACTCATAATGCATGGTTTTTCATTCTTTGTAAATATGCTTGGGTTTCTTTTTCTTTTTTTATATATTTTCAGCACACAAAAATAACAATTACTTCTGCAACAACCCTCCACACCAAAACTGGGAAAAAAGTTGCTTTTTCATTCTTTGTAAATATGTTTTGTTTTGTTTTTTTAGCAATAAATGTCAGTGTGTTGATCCCTTCCTTCCTGTTGATCCTTTCCACTGCATACAGCTCATAGTCCAGTTTAAGTCTTTATGACTATGTTCACTGAGGTATTTATCCATCTCAGAAATAGAGCTTGCTCTCAAAAGAACCCCCTGAGCTGTAAGGTGTGTCCCCTCCCCCACACAGGTTTAAGTGGCTCCGGCCGTGTGCCACTAACAGCCACATTTCCATAACAAAATGAGTGTCCACAGGGGGGACTTGGGGCCATTGGCCCTCTTGTGGGTTTTCTAGGTAAAACGGCCAAATGGCCCCTCTCTGGGACTTCTAGTGTTAACATCTTTATCAACAATAACTCAGTCACGATTGCAAATATCTACGGACCAAACTCTGATGACCCTTCCTTCTTTCTCGACTTATTTACACATATCTCAAACCTTTCTCACTGCCCGGTAATTGTAGGGGGGGACTTCAACACAGTAATCAATCCATCACTGGACAGATCTAGATCCACAAACAAATACTGTCAATCCACTAAAACAATACAGCAGTTCATGGGTGATTTTGGTCTTGGCGATGGTTGCAGACTCCTGAACCCAACTGCCCGTGAATATACTTTCTTTTCTTCGGTTCACCATACATACTCACGCATTGACTTATTTCTGACTAGTAACTCAATCATACCAAATATATCCGAACATAAAATCTATCCCATCAGCATAAGCGACCACTCACCGGTAACACTTACATGGAAACCACCTCCTTTACAAAATGGCTCAGTTAGATGGCGCTTTAACACATCTCTTCTGAAAGATCCTGAATTTGACAGTTTTTTTAAGAGAGAGTGGGCATCCTTTATAGAAATAAATGACTCCCCAAAGTCATCACCATCACTATTATGGGAAACAGGGAAGGCGGTACTACGAGGAAAAATCATATCATACTCTGTCCATAAAAACAAAATAGAAAAACAGCAACAAAATCAACTTGAGGAAAAAATAAAAGAACTGGAGACATTAAATGCGTACAACCCCTCAGAAACCATTCAAAAAGAGCTCAGAAAAAACGTACTACAACTAAACCAATGAACTAATAAAAAAACGAATTTCTCATTCATAGATTAAGACATGAAAAATTCCAGTACAGTAATAAATCCGGCAAATACATTGCAAACCTAATTAAAAGAAATAAAGAAAAAACAATAATAACATCTATTAAGGACTCAGCGGGGAAGCCAACCTCTTCACCACTAGAAATAAATACAATTGTCCAAAACTATTACACTAACTTATGTGCATCAAATTTAAACCCTACATCAGAGAACATCAACTATTTCTTCAAAAATATCACTCTACCAAAGCTCACTAAGGAACAACTTTATACCTTGGAACACCCATTAACTGAAAAAAAACTTCATCTAGCCCTCAAACTCAAGCCAAATAATAAATCCCCCGGTCCGGATGGCTTCCCCGCTGAGTTCTTCAAACATTTCTGGTCAACACTTTCTCCACTATTCATGAGAGCAATTTCAGAATTTAAACAAAACTCAAAATTCCCCCCACATATGAACACAGCACTAATAACTGTTTTCCCTAAACCCAATAAAGATCCGACAATCACATCAAACTATAGGCCGATTTCACTTATAAATGTCGACATTAAACTAATTAGTAAAGCACTTTCTCACAGAATCGAAAAAATCATACCATATATTATTCACCCAGATCAAGCCGGTTTTATCAAAGGAAGATACTCATCAAACAATACTCGCAGATTATATAACCTAATACATTACTCAGAAGCACAACAGAAAGACACAGTCATAGCCACATTAGATGCAGAAAAAGCCTTTGACAGAGTTACTGGAAATTTCGTTTTATCACACTTCAAGTGTTTGGCTTTGGGGAGTCATTTATTGATTGGATTAGGATTCTATACACATCACCATCAGCCACCGTCACTACTAATGGACTAATCTCACAACGTTTCACACTGCACAGGGGGACTAGGCAAGGATGCCCACTCTCTCCTCTGTTATTTACTATCTTTATTGAACCCCTAGCAGCAGCAATCCGCCAGAATCCACTCATCAGAGGAATCGAAGCAACACAAACCCATAAGATCTCACTGTACGCAGATGACATCCTTCTTTTCATGCAAGATCCACAACTATCCATACAAGAAGTAGTCAAAACAATTCAGTCCTTCTCCAAAATATCAGAATATGCAATAAACTGGAACAAATCAGCCATACTTCCTCTACATAATACAAGATGGGATGGGGCAGTACAGCAGTCACCCATTCTGCTATGCACAGATTACATCACATATCTGGGTGTAGTTCCATCGTGTTTTCATTAATTTTGCGGTGTTCTCTAGTATTAATAATTGCCCTGTGCGCTGGTTTTAATGAAAAAAATGTTCTAGTGCTTCTGTTTCACGCTGCTCCCTGCAGCTTCCTTTGCCCCACAGTCAACTTGACAGCAGAGTAAGGTAAAGGGGAAAAGTCAACTTGACAGCGCTAAAACTGCACACAGAATGTCTACGGAGATACAGCCTTATGTGTTTGATCCTGAATCCGAAGAGGAAGGAGAGATGGCACAAGCACAGTCGCTTCCTGACCGTTTGTCAATGAACGTTTCAGAATGGTAATATTTGCATGACAAAACAGTGCAAGTGCCCGGCTAAATGCAGTTCAGTCATTCAACTAGCCTGCTAATCTTATGCGACTCAGTCAAACAGGCTAACATTATTTAAAGCCCATTCAGTCAGTTTCTCTTATATGTATTTCCACGTCTACGTCACGCCGAAGGCCCTTTTCGCATTGGGTAGTTTTTCCGCCTATTGTCTTCTTTTGACTGATATAGAAAACGGGGATAGAAAAACATTTTGATATGCAGCATGCATATGCAACTCGGGGTGACCTATCATATTTCAAAAGAGCAAGTACTAAACGGTTTCTCGTGGAAGTACACCTTTAAGATCTCTCCCAGGCTGTCAGAGCTGAGTGCGCTCAACTTTATACCACTTCTTCAAACAATAGAAAACGATTTACTTCATTGGCGCAACTTACCACGTTCCCTAATGGGCAGAATAGCAGCTATCAAAATGACCATCTTACCCAAAATAAATTATTTATTCTCAATGATCCCCACCACCCCAAATCCAACTGGTTCCAACAATTAAACTCAGTTACCACTCAATTCTACTGGAAAAATAAAACACCAAGAATAAAACTCACCACATTACAAAAAAGCAAAATTCAAGGAGGTTTGGAAGCACCCAATTTTCAATATTACTCATTGGCTTACCAACTGCAATACATACACAAATGGACACACCCCACTCATTCAGACAGTATTTGGTTAGACATTGAACAAAAATTGTGCAAAAATATAAATATTTCAGACATCCCGTTTATATCATCATCCATCAAACACCACACATGCTTCCAAGCCATCACAATAGCCTCAACTCTGACAGCCTGGTGGAAATTCCATCAACTCAATAACTGTTTACCTACTCTATCTAACTTCACCCCTTAATGGAATAATAAACATAAATCAGCTAACTTACAACTTCCACTTGCAATATCTAATCTGGTCAAGATTTCCACCCCCAAAAAATTAATATCCAATATCTACAAACTCATTACCAAACCTTCTCAAGCAATATGTCTACCATGCGCCAAATGGGAGGAAGATCTTTCGATTGCTCCCGATGCCGACTACTGGAATCAGATCTGCAAAAACATTTACTCAATGACAAAAAATGTACAATACAAAGTATTTCACAGATTATGTTACACTGGGGAAAAATTGGCAAGAATGGGCTTCACTTCTGACATTTGTTCAAACTGCACGCAGACATGCACCGACACTTACATCCACGCCACATGGCACTGCACCCCAATCAAACACTTCTGGGAAGAGGTCATACAGTCACTGTCCGTGCTGTTGAACTGCCCCATCCCATTATCTCCCGCTTTATGCCTGCTAGGGGACCTTACATTACTCAACAATAAAACAACTGATTCCAAACTGGTTCTCATGGCTCTAACCATCGCCAAGAAAACTATCCTCATGAACTGGAAAACAAGAAACTCCATACACATCAATCACTGGAAAAACCTACTCGTAGGTTTTGTCTCTCTGGAATACGCACCACCCCCTTCCAATCATTCGGCAGATGCAGAATCCTCTCTTCCAGCACTCTCCAACCTCATACTACTGTGATCTCAAATCTTCACGTCAACCTTCAGCACCAAAAAATTAATAACTAAAATATAGGGATGAGCCTTTCGTCTCTTTTGTCACAGAGCTAACCCTGGCCCCAACCCCCCCCCAACTCCCAAGTAATTTCTTTCAACAGGGTTTATACCATCAACCACGCACACACACTCACATTCACACACTCATTCATACTCCTATGCCTATGCATCATTGATATCTGTTATCTGTTTGTCCATTGATTCGTCTCTCTCTGTCTGCTACTGTCTGTCCAGGGTCAGTATCTGTCTAACTGTCCATTGATCTCTCTGTCTTGGTCTGTCTTGTCATCTGCTGGACCACTGTCTGTCTATCTCTTGGCATTTGCCCATCTATCGTCTGTATCTGTCTGTCCGTCCATTGATCTCTCTGTCTTTGTCTGTTACCACCTGCCGGTCCACTGTCTGTCTGTCTGTCTGTCTGTCTGTCTGTCTGTCTGCCTGTCTGTCTGTCTGTCTGTCTGTCTGTCTGTCTGTCTGTCTGTCTGTTTGTCTCTTAGCATCTGCCCGTCTGTCTGTCTGTCTGTCTGTCTGCCCGTCTGTCGTCTGTATCTGTCTGTCTGTCCATTGATTTCTTTGTCTTTGTTTGTCAGCGTCCGTCTGTTTACTGTATTTGTCTATTAGTGTCTGCCCTATCATCTGTGTCTGCCTGTTTTTGCCTGACCATTACCCATCTGTCCATGTCCAAAAAAAAAGATATCTACCCAGTGTTGCCTAATTTGTAAATAATTCGAATTAAAAATAAAGTTGTCCCCCGAAGAGGGGGGGTGGTGGCGGGCCAAAAAAAAAAAAAAAAAAAAACTAAAGGAACAATGCCCTCACACAACACACACACACACACACACAAATGATGCAACAGCGAACCTTAATCTGAAATATATGGATTTGCATCTTATATTGACCGTGAGCTCGACATTACCATCTCTTGTGTATTTAGTGAGTGAGGTGTCCTATTCTGTGTATAGAACAATGGGATAGCAGTTGTAAGTGGTCATCTGCTGGGGTCCGTCCTGAAAGCTGGTTATGTTAAATAAATATTCTCTGTAAATGTAACCATTTCTGGGTAGTTTCAGAGCTAATATATCCGCCTGAAACCAATGTCAGGAAGACCTTGACAGAATCAGTCGGGGCTTCTTCTCTTGCATCATATTACCCTTGATTGGACTTGGTGGTTCAAAGTATAGAGATTGCATTATCATGACATAATTTGCACAATACATGATTAGTAAGTACATTCTGTTATTAGGGAATGGGTTCCGTTCAACTCTGGTCAAAGTTTGTAGAGGGAAATTCACATGGCTAATGGACTTTGTGACAAAGCTAATCTAGGTAGCAGTCTGCTGTATTTACATCATGTGATGTCTGTATGACAGATTTTCTCCTAAAAAAAGTCTGCAGTATCACCTCCAACATTTAATTGATGTGCATGTGAGACTAGTCAGGAGCATAATTAGTTTTAGCTCAAGCTAATATTTTTAATGAGCAGGTTGTCTTCAAGTTTTCAATAAGTCTTTGAATTTCACCACTTATTAGTTTTATTTTATGTTTTCCAAAGATGGAAGTGGACAAACTTCTCTTTGCTGAGCCTCTTTTCAGCTGGGAATGATGTGCCTTACTTAAAATAATCTTCAGAGTCTTCAGAAAGGGAATGAACGAAAGAAGCATATCTGGGGCATGTAGGCAGCCATAGAGGACAGTTGCTGTTCTGCCTTTGAACTCTGCTAGGTGCTCACAGTGAACTTTAATTTCTGAGTCTGTTTTGTCCGACTGAGAGAGAAAGACACTGTGTGTCTGAGCTTGTGTGTGTGTGCGTGTGTGTGTGTGTGTGTATCCTGCATCATGCTCCCTGGGAAGGCCAGATGCCCCAGTGTTCGCCCAGTGCCAGAAATGTCTTCCCAACACTGATTGGGTTCCTCTCTAGGTGCTGTGCAGCTGGGGCCTCCAGTGCTCTACCTCGTATACACACCCACACACATACACACACACACGCACACGCACACACATACACACACACATGCACGCACAAACACACACACACACACACACACACACACACACACACACACACACACACACACACACACACACACACACACACACCCTGTGCTGGAGGCTGTCATGTCTGCTGCCTGGCAGATCCACATCTCCGTCTCATTAGTGTGAGTCCATCATGCTGCCACACACACACACACTATCCTCACCCTGTCTGATGGGTGCATAAGCCCTCCAGCTCTTGTCCAGCTCAAAGAACCATCAAATTGCTCTCTGATTCTGGCTCTACAGGTGTGCAGACACAGACACACACGCCACACACACATGCACACATGCACACACACACATACACATAGACAATGGTGGGGTTGGGGCACGAAATTTGCAAGCAGCCGTTTGTATGTATACATCAGATCTCTGTTACTTTAAAACCTCCCATGGCATTTCTGTGGAGGCAGGCTGTGCTGCATGTTTTTTGGGCTGTTTAGAAGCTGGACAAGGGGAGATGTGATTGAGGTTTGACACTGCTCAAGGGGAAATGCTTTGCTTACAGTGCACTGGCCAGAAGAACAACAAAGCTTTAAATTTTGTTTTTTATTTCTTTTTATTCTTCTCTTGTTTCTTGTCAGAAAGACTCCTGTAGAAGCACTTAAGCGCTTGCTACACTATAACTGTAGTACACAGGCTTAATCTGACCGATTGATGGAAAAGTGTACACCACATTTCACCACCTCTCACCTGTGAACCTGCTGTTGCCCTCCGTTACAGGTGTTACGTGGATGACAAGGTGTCCAAAGTGGCCTGGCTGAACCGGTCCAACATCATCTTCGCGAGCCGGGACAAGTGGTCACTGGACCCACGCGTGGAGCTGGTCACCAAGGGCCAGCTGGAGTACAGCCTGCGCATCCAGAAGGTGGACGTTTATGACGAGGGCCAGTACACATGCTCCATCCAGACCAAGGAGCGCGCCCGCACCTCCCAGGTGTTCCTCATCGTCCAGGGTAAGGGCACAGCAGTGAGGGGGTGGGGTGTAAGGATCTTACAGAGGGCTTAAGGCCTCATCTCACTGTGTCATATCAAACGTGTATGTTTGTGTGTGTGTGTGACAGTCACTCATAGAAGTTTAAGACCACTCTGTGTTATGTCAAATGCATGATCATTGTGTGCGTGCGTGCGTGTCTGTCTGTGTGTGTCTGTGTGAGCTCTGGTTTTTGACTGTGGCAGCTAAACAGGATTAGACCAGTGGAATTTACTACAAGTTTTGAAGAATTCACATTCTTCACAGGATCTTCACTGACAGCATACACTTCCTTCACTATTATAGTAGCTATCATAGAGACATCACAGTGTTATATTATTACTAGCGCTATCATTATGACTGCCACTAACACATAGGTGAGATAGGTTTACATATATTACAGTTATTTATTACATATTACAATTGCTTACATAGATTTGTCTTTTGTTTTTTTCTTAGTAAGATTGCTTTCTTAGTAAGATGTTAACTTAATGATACCCAGGCCACTCACTACAGTGTTCTTAAAACACTTACACTAAACATGCCTAAGAATGTGCACATCTGCAAGCCAATCTGCATGTCGTCCATTCTCCCATACAATACTTGCAAAAGTATTCATATTAGTTCACCATAGCTGAATAGATTTCTCCCAAACTAAGCTTCCAAGGAAGATAAAAAACCTAAAAATTAAGTGAATGGAATTGGCATGTAGGCGTAAGGGGTTCCTAATTTTAAGAAGTATTTATGAAATGAGACTCTATAGTAGAATGACAAAAAGATGTCATTATTTTGAAGATTTGTATGTGTGTGGTTGACTAGGATGTGGAACAGATACCACAGAAATGTTTTTCATCTACTACTAATAAATTCATTTGACAGAGGATAAATGTTCATTTAAGACAGTATCACAAGAAAATGTTGTAGTCTCTTATAAAACGAAGTACTGTATAGCTGAGGCAATGATCTAAAGTGCAAGTTGAAAGCAGTACTTCAGTGGTTTCCTATCAGTAATGTAAATGTTCTTAAATGGCTCAGTCAACATCTTGACTGCTGTCCTGCTGAGAATCAATGGCATTTTAATCTTTGATCTGTATAAATCATAACAAAAGACTGCAGCAAAACACTGCACAACAACATGCAATACTGGTGCTATCTCAGTTTCAAAAGCCTTAACCCTATCGGCCCGACGCCCGCAAAGTGCGGGCAAATTTACACCTATTCTTCTCTGCGAACGGTACATCGCAGCGATATCCCAGCTAACACAAGACGTATCCGCAACGTCGCTTTAAAGTTGACAATTGGTCATGGCGACATTACCTAATGGCCACTTATACGCGAGGTCGCAGCAACGTTGCTGGTAGGATGTTGCCTCATGACACTAGGGCAAATTCTCTGAACAAAATACACTAGGCCCCTACCAACTGCAATCAGGACATTTCATTGTTAGAAATGCCGCGACCTCCTGCTGATCAGGCCCTTGGTTGGAGCCAATCATTCTGCCGACCCGACAACCTCTGCGCGAGATTCAAATGTGTGACCTGTTAATTGTCCTATTGTTCTGCCCGATTAGCAAAGCAGTACACGGGAGGAGAAATCTTTTCCAGGCCCAGGCATCACCCGCGGATCCACTTTACGGACCATATTATCTGCACTGTATAATGTCTCAGAACAGACTTTCCGATTTTTTCCCCAAACCCAGACGCATGAGGACTAGGGAATTCCTTTTAACTTTTAAACTTTTAAAGACAGCGGGACAGAGGAGCCAGAGGAGAGCCGTCAAGAAAGCCAATCACATCTGGTAAAAGAGGAGTCCACCAAACCGACTTTTTCGGCAGAAAAGACAAAGAGAGAGCAGAAGAAAGCCCTCACTAAGCAAATCTTGGCAACATTTTGAAAGAGTTGTAAAAATACCATTCAACACAAGCAAACAACTATCTATGCAAAGGCGCGGAAGGCTTCATATGGCATATTTAATTGCGCAGACAAAAAAGCCACACAATTGGCGAAACTTAAATAACACCAGTTGTTCCAGGCACCCGCGGATACACTTCTCTTCTCGGACTTATGTATTTGTTTCTTGGACGTGCCCGGATCCCAACGTTAATGTCTTTTGCCATCTATGAATTTTCCGTGCGTCCATGAGAGAGTGAGTTTTGCTGTTATCATGCCCTTACGTGTATGTTCATTGTTATTGTAGCTTCATAGTGTGAGTGTTTGTCTATTGTTTTATCCACTGTGCTAGATGTTTGTACCGTTCATATTTGTATAGTATTGCCAATTACTCATTCTCCATGTACTGCTTTATTTGGGGAGCACATTGTTTCTAGTAATTTGCTGCTTAGGTGGTGTAACAGTTACGTATCATTACAATGTACAGTTCAAGAGCTCGCGCCATAGTCAGTCTAGGTGTAGGCAGACACCGTGGCGCAGGGCTTAAAAATGAAGCATCTGTTATATTCCGTAGCAATTCATTCAGTCACTTTCAGTCATGGTTTACATAGCTGCGGGAGGCAGTTGCACTCATTCATCCTGGTTTATATAACTTCTGTAGGCAGTCATTTCCCATGAGCCCAATTTGTATGTTGTATATTATGTGCATTATATGTCACTGTACTTGTGTTAAAATAAAATAAAGCATCTTGTTGTGGAAATGCCTCTCTTCGTAAATTTGTAACCAGGCCTGGTCACAAAGGGCAAATGAGGACTAGTCCGCCCAAATTGTATGCAAACTGTAAGGCTGCTACAAAGTCGCCAGTGGGTATTTTGGTTGCTACAAAGTCACTAAGACCTTGCGGTTAAGAACTGGCAACGTCGAAAAATCACACACTGGTCACTTTTCGGCAACCTGTAAAAGGGGGTTGCTAGAAAGTTGCCAGTGGGTATTTTGGTTGCTACAAAGTCGCTAAGACCTTGCGGTTACAACCTGGCAATGTCGAAAAGTCACGTCATGGCCACTTTTTGGCAACTTGTAAAAGGACGTTGCTACAACGTCGCCAGGTCGCCGCTTTTACGGACCGGGGCCGTCGGAAAGTTAGGTCGGAGTAACGTATTACCAACTTTCACGTGCCACGTTGCGGCATCGTCAACGGCGACATCAGGGGAACGTAAGTGTGTTTTACGAATTCACGTGATCGCGACGTCGCGGCACCTTATCTGTGTTAGCTGGGATGGCACTCCTACCAAATGAAACAGCAGAACCACAGCTTTTCAACGTGACCCATCACTTATTTTTGCGCTGAAGAATCTGAAAAAAAATTGCCAAAATCTCTCATATTAGCGTTTTGCACAGGCATTACTCTCGTTGAATTTACTCGCGAACCCGTGATAGCATAGATAAGGCATGCATATCAGACAAAAGTACAGAATTTCCGCTTTCCAACGACACCAAGCACATGCTTCTGCATACAATTTACCATGTTAAAACAAGGGATCAAATGTTGGCCAAGTAATGATTTGACAAATTTCTACTTAACCCATTTTAAACTCACAGTTATCAGTCAATGCATAATGTAAACAATAGCAGAACTTATCGATTCTACTGCTATCGTGCATTTCTGTCAAGACACGTTTCATACAGTTTTGAAATCACTGCAAATTTCTGCATAATATCCATAATCCTGCATAATCCTGATATAACATCCTTCATTACATGGAAAATAGGCCCTTACTTCTGTCAGGCACAGACTACATATTTATCAACATTGATAAGCCACTGAATATCATACCATCATGGGTTATTCAGTGTATATTGCCAGATTCCAGACAATCTCCTCTACTCATATATGAGAAGATATCCCTACTGACAGCATCCTATGGACAGATACTTGCAAGAATACAAGATTTTTTATGCGCAATATGATTTTTTATTCATTTACTATTTTTTATAAAATCAGTGCAAATAGTAGCTCACCAAATGAAACTAGATCTAGATAGCCTAGACTGTCCTGAAAAAAACAAACAAGATATAGCATGTATGTATGGCCCTTACAATGACCAAGATATGAGCTTAAAAGTAAAGGTAGTAAAAATACCCTGAAAATAGCCTAGGGCCCATAGGGTTAAGGCTATCCCTGCAGCAAGAGGATTCTCTGTGAAGTATGAAAAGATCAGAGCTAAGTACTTGTGAAATGATTAACTACACAGTTAACACACAGACTCCAAAGTGACAAGAACACCTAGCTTCACAAATGAAAGTAAACAATTGAAGAACAGCCTTTTCAATAACATGACACATGACAAATGGCTAGACAAATCTTGTCTCCCGAGCCTGGTTGTTGTAAGCACCAGAGGGTGATTTTCATTTTAGAAATGACTTCTGAGCGAAGCGTCATAAGCTGGGAACAATCTGCCCTAAGTGCAGTTGCATTGCGGTGGGAGGGCGTTGGGGGTGGCGTTGAGAGGTTGGTGGGAATGTGTGGGTACAGAGCTAGGGGACTGGTGTGTTATTTTGATCTCATCTGTCTCCATGCTGAAGTCTTCACAGTTCCGCCAAGGCGAACGATTAGTGTGGATGAGGTCTGAATCAGCGGTTATCAGCTCAAGCAACGATCCTTTAATTGGCCGGGGGTCAGGTCTTGAATCAATAGTTGTGCGGTACAAAGTAGGTCCCCATTAGCAATTTGTGCTGCGTGACCAAAATCTATAAAGCCTTGTTAAAAAAAAAATTGTTCATTTAAATCACACACGTTGCCGCCTGTTCTCCGTCTCCTGAAGTTACGGCTAATGTGACGGTGATGGCTGTGCATTAATTCAGCAGCAGATTTTCCTCAGATCCTTGCTCAGAAAGAACAAGCAAGAGACCCCCCAAAACAGTGAATGTTTGAAGTGCTCTTTGAAAGATTAGACCACATATCTCTCTTTTATGAAGGTTACAATGCATGAAATGTGGCAGATCTCATCAGTTTTTGGGGGAGCTGGGGTCTCTTATATGTTGAAAAGAATTGAATTGAAGTCTATTAAAAAGATAGCCAGGTGTTATTCGAGCTTTAACGATGAATGGTTTTCACACAACAGGATTACAAATTATTCTTGTACTCCTGTAGTGTCTGTTTTGTATAACTACCTTTAATTGATTTGTAAGCTCCAGCACGTAAGTAAAGGTCATGGAAAAAAGCTTTTGATTGTCACTGGTGTACTATGACACTTACATTTCAGAATACACTGCAATTCAATGAGTTGTGCGAAAGGGGTCAAATATACAAGGATAATCTCTGACTAAAATCTCTGACAGATAAGCTCTTGATGACATTTCATTCGACACAAGAGACAATTTCAGTGTTATGGCAGCAATACTATTCTGTGAAATTATATGCTAAATTACAGATATAATGTAAACTCATCTATATGGTGCGCATAGGAGGCATTTGTTTTAGTATTTCAGTCAACAAAGTTCAGCTACAAAATCATCATGTCCGACAAGCATGACACATTCTGTTGGATGACATCAGAGAATCCCCTTTCATTACGGACAGAGGGACACAATGAATGCCTTTTAGTGCCACTCAAAGCAGTGAGACATCTTACAGCATTGTGAGATCTTTGTGTCATGCTGTCTCTTGTTATTGTACACATGCTGAAACAAATGTTATATATATATAATACAGTCTACATATGAACATGTCTGCAGTCAGAAGTGATATGGTTGGTAACACCACTGTCATTCTCAGAATGTGTTTTCTAAAGCATAATTTATGGTTTTTAGTCCACACACTTATGTCAGAACTACATTAGCATTCAAAAGTAGGATCAACAACAAAGCTTTGTGCTTGAGTAATTGGCTGCTACTGAGATTTATTACTCTAAATCCTTGGTCCTCAAAGTGCAAGTGGGCCCCGCTAGTGGGGAATAGAGACATGATAAACAGGGGGGAATTTAACTTTGTATGTCTATAATTAGTAATATCTTTCTAGACAATAAAGACCCATCACTACAAACAAAACAACCTTTATTATAACCTTTAATAAAATTATCTATCTATCTATCTATCTATCTATCTATCTATCTATCTATCTATCTATCTATCTATCTATCTATCTATCTATCTATCTATATATATTTTTTTTTTTTTTTTTTTCTAGGACAATATGGGATAGGTGAGGCTTGAAAATACAGTTTAAAGTGGGAATGGCAAAAAAAGTTTGATAGGCACTGCACCAAACACAAATGAAACCCCCATATTTAGCACAGCTTCCTTTAACATTCTGTGTTAAGCAGCAAATCAGAGTATTATGATGACTAAGAAGCTTCGCCTCAAATAGCAGGTAGCATTCAGAGCCATTGGAAACAGTTTTGTTTTTTTATGCCATTCTGTTTGTCCTTCCTCATGATCAAATCAATAAGTGGTTTCATGCTGTGTCCCACACCAAGGTGTTGTTGTCAGGTATTTTTGCTGGCAGCAGTTATGCCTGAAGCACAAAGCACAGTTGTGTGGTATTTAAGAAGGAGATCAAGATGCCTGCCAAGGCAACATGAGACAATTCCCTGTCAGATTAAAGATCAGTGAAGTGGCGGTATGTGTGTGTGTGTGTGTGTGTCTGTCTGTGTGCATGTGTGAATGTGAGGTAGTGAGTGTGCGTGCTTGTGTGTGAGTGAGTGTGTGTTTGTGTGTGTGTTTGTGTGTGCATGTGTATGTGAGTGCGTGTGTGCATGTGAGTGGGTGTATGTGAGGTGTATCTGTGCCTGTGCATATGTAACTCGTTGTGTGTGTGTGTGAGTGGGTAGACTTATGTGTGTGGGAGTGTGTGTGTGCAAGTGTGTATGTGCCAGTGCCCAATTGTGTATGTGTGAGGTCAAGGAAGGGGTTGCACTGCACTGCAAGACAAAGTGGTGACCTTTCGTAATTGTCCAGGGACAGTCGGGAACCTTCTTTGGGTGTCTTTCTCTTTCCCCCTCTCTCCTGCTCTTCTCTGGTCTTTTCTTAGAAACAGCCCAGCTGTTCTTTTTTTCTTTCTTTCTTTAAATCGATATCGCCTCCTATCCTCAGACCGCTGTACTTTATGTGTGCAGCAGTAGCAAATTCTCTGGCGAAGTACAGACATCGCTCATCCCCAAGACTCATAACTTGTTCTGGAACAGCCCATGGAGCTTTTGGGTGGGTGGCATCAGCAGCCTCTTGGTGTTTTTGCACCCATCTATTACAGACACAGAAAGAGAGAAAGAGAGAAAGAGAGAGAGAGATGGAGAGAGACTCAGAGAAGTAGGAAGAGAGAGAAAGAGAAAGAGATGGAGAGAGAGGAATTCTCTTAGAAGAGCAATATTTTCTATTTCCTTTGAACATCATAACCTCATCAAAGCAACAATATCCTTGATGTTTTAATGATGCCAACAATTTATTATTCTGTTTTGTCTTTGCCTTGCATGTGTATCGGGGAAAAAAAGAAAGGACTCCTGGCTTATACACAACAAGAAGAAAGCAGAAAAAAACTCGAAAGAGAACAAAATCATCCCCTTTAATCTTTTTTATACGTGTGCAAATGGCACCTCATGCATTTAAATGGGGTATCCTCTGACATGTGACTCTGTAGGCATCAGGGAGGGTACAGGTGATGGGTCTCTTCCCACTCAGAGGTGTGTGTGTATGTTTGTGTGTGTGCGTGCGTGTGTGGATGCATTTGTGTGTTTGTGAGTGAGTGAGTGAGTGAGTGAGTGAGTGAGTGAGTGAGTGAGTGAGAATGTGTGTAGTGTTCTCTCCACTGCCAAACAATACTTGCCAAACAGAAAATGTCACTTCAGCAGAATGAGGACAGGAGGTTGATAGCTAGTCAGGTGAGCCACACTGGTTCATGTATTGATATGTTTGTTACTTTTTTGAAGTGTCAAAGATATATAATATGATTGCGCTATTTATCAACTATGTGAAGTGAGTACGCTGCTGCTGGGTATCTCTCTCAAGGGTAGAAGAGTGGTGGCTGGCCTCTTGTCTGTAGCAGGGAAGAGTCTCATTTATTAGCTGCCCATTCTCAACCTGTTGCTACCGACCTGCATTTCTTAAGTTCATTTTTTAATTTATTTTTGTGCTTATTTATTTATCTTTGGGTAGTTTCACAGTTGGGGAAAGTAGCTTGTTTTAAATGACTCAAAACTAAACCTTCTTCAATGGTTTGCAGTTGGTCATCCTGTCCTGTGATGCCAGCAATTGATTACTTTCTTCTTTTATTTAAAGTCTAAACCATCTGCAAACAACAGGGCGTAATGTGGTGTGCCGCTTTTAGCACAACCTTTGTGGAATGCCTTGTTTCTATTTTCATTCTCGTCATTCACACTAACAAGATCTAATAGAGAGTCATTTAATTTAATACTTGACATTAGGAGGCATCAATACAAGCTTAGGTGACAACTCAATGTGATGTTTTCAATACACAGACAGCATTTGATTAAACCTGACTATTCAATACTCACATGAGTCGATGCTTAACATGTAGTCTCATGTGATTAGCCTAGGGCTAAACATGTGTATGTAGGCATGAAATTAGTATACAAGTAATAAGTTACAGCACAAGTAGTTGTAGTTTTACACCTGCAATTATTTAGCAATAATATTTTGAGGCAGACAACATCCTCAGTTAAATATTATCCATATGTAATGCTACCAACCAGCCAGGTCAATCTCAGTGCAAAAGTGGTTTGGAAAAGTCCTCCTGTTCACTGTTCCTACTGATGGAATGGCACCTTTTTTGTGTCTTAGCAAGAAACTTTTCCCCCAAAGTTTGGAGGTAATTCAGTCATAATGGTCTCATAATGGAGTCTTTCTTGCATAATGACTGCAGACACTCCCACCGTAAGTGAATGCCAGGGAATGAATCTGTGGTTCTGGCAGGTCCATGGAATGGTAAAACTTCCCCTAATTTTCTTCCAAACGTTTAGAGTTACGCAGACAAACAGAGTTTATAGACATCTGCCATGTCTCCAATGACAAATTAGATTAGATTTTATAGGATTCTGCTAAATTGTATCTGGAGCATCTAACTCCAGCACAAAATATTGTATTATTTATAGGTAAGTGCAGGAAATAAACTGCATCATTATTATGACATCATTATCTGGTAATATTTAAGGTCTACCCTCAAAATATAATATGTGAGTGCCATCTTGTGCTTGATATATATATATAAGTTTTGAACAGCACAAGATGGCACTCACATATTATATTTTGAGGGTAGACCTTAAATATTACCAGATAATGATGTCAAACTGCATTCTATACAAAATTCCAACAGTGTGGCTCCATCATAAGGGAAACCAGATGCTAAAATGGCCGGCATGCTGTCCAGATCTGTCACATTTTAAGCATAATAAAAAGAAAAACATGATGAAGACACCTACCAGTTGGACTGCTGAAATCATGTCAAGAACAAAAAAGAAAGCCCTTTTTTATACAAAATCATCTTGTCAGTTAACATAGTTAACTGTAAAGTGCCCTCCGTTGTTTTTTTTTAGTCTTACTCAACCCTTCCTCCCTTTTATTGACACCGTCTCAACTTTTTTGAGACACGTTGCTGCCCTAAAATTTAAAATGAGCATAAATATCCCATACAACAACAACAAAATCCTGTTTAAATAACTGATATGTTGTCCCTGGACTATTCTCAAACACATATATTGCTTGTATGATTTGAGAATTATAGCATTTATTTTTTATTTACATTTAACACAACGTCCCAAATTCATCAATATTGGGGTTGTAGTTGTTGGCTACCCTTGTTTACCTCAACAATCAAATTGGATTGGGTAAATGCAATTTAGTTAGACCTACTTCCTTTGTGTGTAAAGGCGCAGTGTAATAGTGTATCCCATTAGTATCTCAGTCATTACTGCATCATGATTGCCCCTGCCTGGGGGAATCTGGGGGAAGCTTAATGTTTTCCGGTTGTCTTCAGTGCATATGTGGCTTTATTGACCGTGTACATGGTTCTTTTCGTTTATAGTGCAGTTTTTAAAAACCTGTTTCTAACTGACTGAAGGATCTTTATTGAACCTGGCTCACTTAATTGCCACTAAGGTGAGATAAAGTCATCAAGTGCTCAAGGTCACAGGGTTAAAGGTGAAGATAGTAGCGTTGCGCACTTGCTACTGCTCAGACACACGGTTTACACATCTCCAGTGCCACTACAGAGACCAAAATGACATATTTGCTCATCATAAGAGCTACATGAGACCATTATATATGCAAGGTCATAGGATTAAAGGGTAGAGGTTAAATGTGGCTCAGGGCAAAACGTCTGTGCAGTAGTGCGTAAATTACAAATGATTCAACGTGGTACCACCTCATAATAATAGTACTCTTGTCAAATATAGTATTTTGTCCTAGTCAGTCAGCCAAAAATAAATGCTCTTGAGAGACTATACTGAATAACAGTCTTCACACAAAAACTCAATGCAGCAAAAGTAACAGGCCTGAAATCAATTAAAACCAAAAATGTAATATTCAAGAAGGTGGTTAAGAAAATGACTGCTACACTACAGAACCTATTGGCTGTGTATTCATATCTGCAACATGGCTCCATCTGGAAAAGTCTGGAATAGAAATTCTGAAAAAAATGCACAAATTGACAGTGATGACAGTGATGATGACCAACTGAGCATCTGTGGAATGGCAGCAGTAATGAAGCGGCAGTATAAGAGAGGCGTGGAAGGTGTCACAGGGCCACATATCAGAGCCACTTTCTCCTAAAGTGATGCCATGGATAGTGCTCTGTTGTTCATTAGCTCTGGGAAACAGTTGGGCAACAGCCTCAGTCTTGGCGCTGGGTATATCAATGGAGCCCAGAGTTTCTGAAACGGCTTAGACTGTGCAGAGAGACAGTATATCGTGTCAGCTACTATGGACGACATCCACGAAGAGAAAAAATCCCTTTCTTGACATTGGCACAAAAGTGCAAGATGAAACTTTTCTGAAGAACATGGTCAGAATTCTGATGAATATTGAAAACACATTTTTTGGTCAGAGGAGACCAAAATGGATTTGTTGAGCTCACAAACCTGAGCTAGGACTACCAACTAAATTGAATACATTATTCCAACAGTACTATGATGTACAAAGGTACAGAAGCGAGGGTCTGATGTTTCAAGGACCCTGTTGGGTAGATCACATTTTATAGAAGGCACCATTGATGCCTGAGGATATACAGACATATCCACAAGATGGCTCATGGGCCTCGAGAGCTCGGCAGGACTGCTCAAGCATAATAATAATCCAGCACCTGCTGCCAAAACCACACGTTAGTTTCTGAAGAGGATGAAAGGGAAGTGATGTGGCCCAGCTACATAAGTATGCCACCTGTCTTGAATGCAATAGGGCATCTTCTTTTAAAGATGAAAAAACACATGCCCTTTTACAAACATTAACATAGCACTGGAATCCACACACAGATGTTTAATTACATAATTTGTTAACATTTCCCATGTTTTTCTATCCCATATAGCTCCCACGAGTTTCCCTAATTGAAAGCTAATTGTTATTAATGTAATTTTTGTCCAAGGCAGTAATGTGCATGTCATGAAGGAAAGGCGCTTTTAATGGGGATTTGGCATGGTTCATAAGACACCATTAATTACCATGACAGTGAAGCCTCTGGTTTTGGTTAGTGGGACACTTAAAAGTTAAAGTTGGCTGCCAAGGTGGTGTGAGTCGAAGAAAAACACCAGTATTTACCGTGTCTGCCCAGTAGGGCTGTAACAATACACCAACTCATGATTCGGTTTGTATCACGATTTTTGAGCCACGGTTTGATACACCCGACGATTTTTTGTTTTAATTGAAAAGGCATTTTGTTTAAACAACATTTATTTAACAATTCAATAATATGAAGTATAGCAAGAAATAAAGATTTTGCTAGTTTCTGTAAAAAAATACTGTTGAAAAATAAATGGAATTCAACTCCATAAGAAAAGGATTCATAAGACCATGTTGTAATTCCCATAATACAAAGTAACATGATAAAGTAGTGATTGTTTTCCACCTGTGTTTGTTCTAATGTGAGATCTTGTCACCACCAGATTTCTCTCTATGTTTCATTTCAGTCCATCTTTTTTGCAGCGCTTATGGGAGTGACTAGATGCATGCTTTTGAAATCCTTTACCCTTCTCCAACACAGATTTCCAATTACAGTCACCTGTTTTGTTAAAAACTACTTCTTTATCACTCATGCCTGCAAACTGACGACAGGGAAAACAAAAGCACGTGTCGATGTTGACAGAGTAGTGCAACCACAGATGGGATTGGTACCAGTTGGAGTTAAACGAACACAAAGTCTGACTAAACATTCGTTTAGGGTACACTTTTAATATTCACTACGTGCACATGGTGGGATTGAATTGGGTGTTGCACATGGAGTTTGTGTAATCGGAAAATGGTCAGAGATCTGGCTGTTTCCGCTACGCTCCTTTCAACAAGTGGTGTTAGAACTACTTATAGTTGACGGCTGCTAAAAAGAAAATAAACAAACTATCTGGCGGCATACAAACAAAGATGGTGTTCGAGGAGGTTGACAGAGCAGCATTTGCATACATGTTGTGCATTCTCCTTTGTTTGGAAGTCCGTATGAACGAACAAACAGCGTTTTTGGTTTCCTTGATACGACATGAACTGTGCCGTTGGCGTTTGATATTACAAGCAGTGCATTCCAGTGCATGCGCAGTACGCAAATCCGATCCGATGCCGTGCACAAGGCGACACAATCCCTATACGATCTCTAGCCTGTGCACATGAATTCGATACGATCCCAATCCCTTTCCAATCGATTCAATTTGTCCATGTGCACGCAGTGATTGGCTGGGATGGTGCACTATTATTTAGCTGACGCATCTACGTTAGAACAACTACTAGTGGCTAAGCTAGCCACCAAGCTATTGGAGCTAAACAACAGAAAAGATGTCAAACAACAAAATCACACTATCAAAGATAATTATGTCAAGACTACGATAAAACAACAGAAAAGAAGTGAGTACAAATGAACAATGCTAAGCTTTAATGAAAAAGCTGTACTCCTCTAGTACTCTCTAGACCAGGGGTTCCCAAACTTTTCAGTCCGCGACCCCTTACCCACTGCGCAAAGACCGGGCAAAAAGACGTCTCATTAGGGACATTGTTGTACGTCTCATCTCGGGCGAATTAAGGCGCAGACTGTGACGCCAGATGACGTCTTTTTTTCAACGTCTTCCGTACGTCCGGTATCGACGTTCCCGGGACCGCCAGATCAGGGCCACTCATTTTAGACCGTTTTAGGCCTGCTTCTATAGGCCTATAGGTTCTGTACTGCTATGCCATTTCAGACGGTGGCATACCAGTTCATTTTTGGTTCTGCAGCAGGTAATTGGAAACATGCAAATGTGTAAAGCATTTCCTGTTGTGAATCTGCTACAGATACAGCTAAGGTTCTCCAACTTCCGGAATCAAATCCGTAAGTCCTCAGAAATACTCAAAATTGTTTTAGTTTAATAATTACAATTTCTGAGTTAATAAACTAATCATTTCTGAGTTAATAAACAATACCTTGGATTTTATTTAGCATGACCTTCTCTATAACAATCCCATTGGATTTGGACTGATAATGTTAATCAACATTATACATGTGTTGTGTAAATGAATGCAAATGAAAATTAACTTTGCTTCTGAACTCCAGTTAACCCTTTACAAATGAATCACAATTCAATCTCCACTCATTTATCTCCTTTTTTATTTAGTAAGATGTAAAAAGACAAAAAAAAAATATAAATATAAAATATAAACATAAAAAATATAAAAAGTCTTTCAGTTCTGAGTGCCGTGGCCTCCACCTCCTCGTCTTTGTGCCGCATGCTTCAGGTGGTCAGCGGCACACTGCCTTACAAAGCCCTCGGTCGCTGTTGAGTCAAATTTCATGACTCCATCTGCACAAGTAGAAAATACATGTGATTAGAAATACAAAAGGTAATCTGCCGTCATACACCATTCTCCATATTGGTACGCAAAAATAGGTTGCCTACGCATCCACTACCATACTGGATTAACACAAAAACATCACAGCAAATGGTAAAGATAGCTATGGTAAACAGTGGCCTTGCATTTTTTACATCAACAGGATAGTAAATGTTTTGTCTGATCAGATATTTCCAGATCAGAAGGGGCTAACTTTTTCAACATTATACAGATTTACCTTTTATTGCCTTGTAGACAAGTGTCTTCTCCAAAGGCCGTTTTTCCATTTTCCCCTTCCCCTTCATATTAAACTTCACCATCAGTCCATTAGTGAAGAGCCTAAATGAAAAGATAAATCAATGTCAATAATACTTATGACCATCACAGGTCATCAAGCCTACACTACAGTGATCAATGTACCCTAGGTTGCACCCGTCTTTTCAGAAGAAAAGATCTATACAACTAAAATGTTGTGATCTTGTCAAAATAGATGACAATTACACAAAATGACATGTTCAGACACTTTCACACCAACAAGCAGAGGACCAGAAAATTATGTTATAATCCGAGTCAATAGTGCAAAAAATGTCTGTTGCAAAAAAGGTAAGAGATGGAACGCTGCCTTGTGTATAATTAGATCCAAGACTGAAAATGTCATTAAAAAACTAAAACACCTAAAAGATGTGCCAAGGGGTTCAAGGAAGCAAGAAAAAAAAGCAAATAAAAGCATACAGGCAGGTCCACACCACAAACAGTTCAAACAAAGCACCCCATCATCTCACACACGCAAACATCATAGACTATGTAGACACATACTTGTCAAGGACTTTGTGGACACAATCCTTGGTGTCCTTTCCCCCAATTCTTGAAAGCTGGACCACCTGTTGGAATAAGTCCATGATTAAGTGACTGACCCAGAGCAGTTTAACTGTGAGACCTGTATTGTGTTATGTTTGACTATCCAAATATTTTCAGACCTGCAAAACTTACCAAGGCATCAAATGCTGTCTTGTCAGAGAGGCGTTGCTCCTCTCTCTCAAAATCCTCCATGGTCTCCATCATATCAATATGGCCGGTGGAGGAGGCAGGTAGCGCTTGCGTTATTTTCTCAACAATTGTAGCCAGCATGTTGATGACCCTTTTCTGATATGCTGAAACAAATACACAAGTTGATTACAATGATGACCTTAGAATAGCAAGGCTAGCTGGCTGGTCCACAATTATTATTGCAGTCTGTTTCCGTGTTTCTTATCTATACAGTAGTGTTGTGTCGTACTGCCAATATCAATACTTACCATCCTTAGGCATCGGGTATGTCCATATTGGGGAGTCTGCATCTGCACCACAGAAAGTTAGATTTAGAAACGCAAGCAAACAGATTTGGGCAGCATAAGAGAAATCCACAACAGGGGTGCATCAGTACAAATCACTGAATTGCAAAGTGCTTTGATGAAATGGTCATCAGCCAACTCACCATGCCCCGGCCTGTCATATGAGCTGGTCACATCAGCATGGCGTGGCGCATCAAGACTGGACCTGCCAAGTCTTGAGCCCCCACCGTACTGTGATCTGGACCTGGATCTGGACTGGCTTGGGCGCCTCGAGTGCCCACGGTGCCGTGACCTGGACCTGGACCGGCTGGCACGCCTCGAGTCCCCACCGTGCCGCGACCTGGACCTGTCCCGAGATCTGTCACCAGGATTTAACCGCTGACCTGGGCCATGATTCCCAGAGTCTGAAACATCAAACAGCCTATAGTTATAACACTTAATTCCGAGGCAGTGAGAAACTTGGTGAACAGGATGGTGAGAGAGTAGCAAGCAAATGAGTAAGTAAACACTCACAAGGAGATCTGGAATTCCTCTTTTTGTGCGATCCCTCCTCGTCTTAATTGGCACATCCTCCTCAGCCTCCTCCTCCTCCTCCGTCTGGCTTGTGAGATTGTAAATAGCGCATTCACGGCGCTTGGCTGTAATTCAGAATAAAAACCAAAACAAAACAATTACAACACTATTTTGACTTGACTATGCACACACAAATGTATGTATATATGGTATTTACATACACTCCACACACTTGCCTGATGTCATTTTTATTTTAATCAAATTGTAACACATCCAGCCATCCTGGGGACTTATTCTGTCCCTTATGGCCTTTTCTATCTTTGTTGCACTTAAGGTATGTGGCTATCTGACAAGTTTCTTGTTTACGTCAATCCAACATTCTGGAACAACGCCCTCCTCCTCTTGGCTACCCTCCTTCCACACAGCCCGCGCATACATGACTGGAAAAGACAGTACATACAAGTTAGTTGCATTCTGACATTTCATGTAGCTTATGCATTGACTACACCAGTGATTCTCAACCCTTTTATTTTCAAACACCCTCATGACTAAATGTACCACTAGTACTAAATGGACCCTTGCATATTCCATTTGTACAGACCTATATGCGGCCAATTTAGAACCCAATTAAGGAATCCCAAGGGTTCCTTCAACCCATTTTGAGAACCACTGTGGCAGACAAACTTTTACAAAGCAAATTATAAAGTAATGGCACAGATAAGGACACAAAATCTATTTAACAAATCAACTGTCATATTAGAAGACAACTCCAATAGTAACATGCAATGATTTTCATTAGAAGTAGGAAGATCACTAATCACTACATCAGAGGGTCAGCCTGAGTGAAGTCAGCGGATAAAGTGAGAGGTGAAGTCAAGAGGGTTTCAACATGTGCAGAACAGGGGATGAGGGGTTACTTTGGGGAAAGCATGTTGTAGCAAGAGGTGAGGGGGAGGAAGCGAGGGGCTGTAATTGTGGTAGCAAGGAATGAGCAGGTGCCAGTCACCAAGAAAGATGAGGAAAACAAATGGAAACAGTGACTGGCCTGGCCGTGACCCCAGCTGGGTCCTAGCTAAAAGACAAAAAATGTTTTAATTTAACCTTTAATATTTGTGTTCCACACCATGGCGAAGGGGTAGGAGGACAAAACCCCCAGTTTCTTCAGGGAGGCAGGCCACCTTCCGGAACAGATCCCCTTCACGCAGTAGCGCGTTTTTCATCCTGACTTGACCATTTCTTAGGCACATTATATTCAGAAGTCCAGAGCTACATGGTTGGTCAAATAATGGTGAAGTGTGACGCTGGTGCAGGGTTTCACAAGCAAAGGTACCGTCTGCATTTTTCTGTCGAATGAAAGCAAACCTGTCGTCTCTCAAGAGGAAACAACAGTCCCTTTCTTTAACAGAAGCAAACACTTCAGGTTTTTTTTTGCTTGTGCTAACTTCTGAATGTTCAATTTCTGACAAACGCCTGGTGACTTGTTCTAGGGGACTTCTCCCACTCCTAAAGTGTTTCTTAATTTGTTGCAGGTAGTTTTCAAAGGGAAAACAGGACAGGTCATTTAAGGAACAATTGAAGTGGCCTGCATCTTCGTGGAGATGAATTAGTCCATGTACATTGTACACAGGAAAGGTCTTGCCATACAGGTCAGCACAGCACATGACAAAGTGCTTGAGTAGCTCATGAGCATATTGGAGATAGGCATTGCGCGTCCTATCATCTGACTCCAGCATTATTGACATGGCCACGCTCAAGGACAAGAAATGTCTGTATCTTTCAGGAGACAACACAGTTTTCAGTACCACAGGTCCTGTGTATAGCAAAAACTGCCTCAGTTCAGTTGCTTTCCACCTGTCTAGCTCATGTAAAGCCAGCGGCTGCCGAGCAAACTCACTTGGCATCTTCCCTCTCAGTGCAACTAGTTTCTGAGAAATTGCATCTCTTTGCCTGACAGATAAACGGCAGATTTTTGGGCCACGTGTCAAGTAAACCAACAGGCGCCTCACTACTCCCAAGCACACCATATGCATGTAATCCAAGACAAATGAGCTAACACAAGGAATTCCTGCAGCTATGAAAGGGCTGACATCATTCTGGTGGTTCTTGTACTCCACTCTGGAGAAACCATCATCTGTTCGAGAAGTGCCTTCCTGCTCACTGTAAACTATTCTTCCCTCAACACGAGAACCTCTGATTAAACATCTTTCACAACCCTCATAGGAAGTATGGCCCTTTATACACTTTAGGTATGCCCTTGCGGGCGCATCACAGATCAGAGCATCAATCTTGACAGAGTAAGTCTGGCCTTCAAAAACTACACCATTGTCTTTGAGATGTTTGTACTCTGTCAGAAAGTCTTCAAGATACTCCTCGATTGGACTGGGCTTCTTTTGTCCACTAAACAAGGCAACAATAAATGGATCAAAATGGCCACACTTAGCCAGTATTGGCCAGAATTGGACATCGCTACTTTTGAAAAGTGGTACGCCATCAATGTTTACACTGAGGTGCACAGCACTCTTCATCTGACTTAAATAACGGCAGATCCCTTTTTCCAAGCCGTAGTACCTGTACTGCCCGCCACATTTAGGCTCCGTTGTGTTACAGTGTGGTGTAGCAAGGAGTGTCCGGCAATCCACAGGCAATAGGTGCCCTTGGTCCGTTAATATGGGCAATAAATCATTAAGTGCTCTGTGTGTCAACTTGTGCTTCAAGGCCCACTGTCTTAGGTTATCCTCAAAACTGCTAGTCACCTCAAAGTCAACACTTTGTTCTGTTTCTGAGTCAGTAGACCAATAGTCCACATCAGCTTCGTAATCAAAACTATCTAGTGTCCCAGGGACAGTATCTGGTGTCCAAGGGACAGTATCTGGTAGTTTCGTTAGTGACAGTGTCACTAACGAAACTACTTTGACTCCCTGTCACACTCTCTCTATAATTAAGTCTGGCCCGTTCATCATCTGTATACCGGAGAATTCGATCAAGTGCTCTTTTGCGTTTCCGCCATGCTCTCATTCGCAAAGCCATCTGTGAGTGGAGATGCGAGTCTGAGTTAGTTAAGTTTTACTTTCTATTTGACTGGTGAATTTGCAAGGGGTAGCCTATGCGGAGGTCCCAACACTTACTTAGTTGGGTTGTTTCGCAGGACACCACGAAGTCCAAAACTGGTACGACACCGTACACTACCTGACAAAAAGATAGGACTAGTCAAGAAACGGCCAACTAAAGCTTTACAACAATTATTCCAATGCATAAATGTATTGTTCACCAAAAAGCTACAAGCAAACAATATCAACAAGTAGGCTAATTATTATAGAACATGGAGCAAGAAAGTATTAAGATTACGCTATTTTTAAACAATTAAAAACAGCTCGAAGAAACTACACACTCCATCGGCAGTACAACAAATGCTTTGACATTTAAAACATTGTGAGTTTATTTAACGTTTATTAAGAAAACAGTCGTTTCTCGTCGCCGCCATGATGAAAGTCTGTATAAGTCGATTGACCTATGTCGTTGCCGCCAAGTCGATTGTACTGGCTGTCCTCGCATTCTTTCCACTGGGTTCGTGTTCGTCAATTGACTACAGTACAATCGATTTGGCGGCAACGAGAAACAACTGCAAACAGCACTGAACTTTGTTTCTCCCACGAGGAACGTCCGTACAAGTCGATTGTAGTCGATATAGGTCAATCGACTTATACAGACTTTCATCATGGCGGCAACGAGAAACAACTGCCAACGACAACAAAATAACTTTTCGTAACAAATGTTGTGTACACTCACAAAGTTCGCAGTTCGCCTCGTTTTGACTACCATGGCCTTTGTTATACTACCGATGGAGTGTGAAGTTTCTACGAGCTGTTACAGTTGTTTCGTTAATAAACTACTACAACAGCTCGAAGAAACTAGTACGACAGAGGATATGGCATTCAAAACGAGGCACTGGAACTTTGCAAGTTTCGCCCATGAGGGACGTCCGTACAAGTCGATTGTACTGGCTCTCCACGCATTCTTCCCACTGGGTTCGTGTTCGTCAATCGACTTATACAGACTTTCATCATGGCGGTGATAAGAAACAACTACTGTTTTCTTAATAAACATTGTGTACAGTTACAACGTTCTCAGTGCTTCGTTCTGAATGCCAGGGCCTTTGTTATACTACTGCCTTCTTGGCTAAAACTGCAAACAATAGTCAAGGTCTAAACGTTAGTGCCATTTTGCTCCTCAGCAAACATATCTATGTTGTAGTATGCCGATTTTCATTTTACACTGAATTTCCCCTTAAAAGCTTCGGTTAACGTGCCTATGTTTGGGCACTCTGGTCGTTTTCAGTCATTCCAAATTAACTATAGCCAATAGCTAACGTTAGCCAATAGAGGCAGATTCAGGCGGTTTAGGACCACAAAAGCAACAGCAAACACTAACATATAAATGACCATAAAATCAACTTACCTTAAACTAACTGAACGCGAGGTACTTGGAAAGCGACGTGAACCGTACAGCCTTTGCTCCTCCAGTAAAAAGGAAGAAAAACGCTACTTCTCTGGAAAATGCCTGCCTGTTTATACAGCGCCTGTGTTACGCCCCTTCCGGTAGACCCCTTTCCTCGTCTCACGTCGTGTTGTTTCGGCCAATCAGAGTGCCGTTTACTGGTTGGGTTATGAAGATGTACCGCTCCAGCCAATCAGAGTGGCGTTGACTGGTTGAACTTATAATAATACATTTTATTTGTTACATGGCGCCTTTCAAAGCACTCAGGTCACCTTACAGAAAATAAAATAAAAAATAAATAAATAAAGGAATCAACATTAAAAAACAATATCAGGAGCATAAAAACAGTGAATGAAGATGGCTTAGAGCTCATATGCTAATTTAAAAAGGTGCGTTTTCAGTGCACTTTTAAATTGCGACACAGAAACATATGATGGGGCAAGATTGTGGATGGCTTTAAATGTAATTAATAGGATTTTAAAGGTAATCCGCTTATCTACTTATAAGTAGACCCATATTTTTGTAGCCTGGTAAACCTTTTAATTATGTAAAGGTTCTGGAACCGTTGCATTGACATTGCATTTTTTTTCCTGGATGTGTGGAAGTTTGAAACATGTGGCTCTGCTTTTTCAATTGCTAACGTCTGGTCACGTATGCAGTTAGCGCACAATTCAAGCACACAAACACTTTGTTCAAAACGGTAAATTCGCTGCCCTTATAGTTGCCTAACGCTGCAATCATCAAGTGCTGTTTGAAACCATTAAAGTTATTATTTCCCTTAGGCAACAGTCAAATTGACCGCGTAACAAACAGATTTGAAGGCAGCTGCGATTATTCCTTCAAGCTGCATATTACCCAGAATCCTGTGCGGTAACCTGCACTGAAAAGCAAATAAAGATGGCGGCCGAAATGAATCTTGCTTGCTGTCTTTCAGCGTCTCTTTTGTTTGCCACTGTATCGCTTGTATACTTACAATTTAAATGATATCAACAATTTACTATCTAAATATCCCACCACTTTTACTATTAATAGCGTACTGTATGTAAGGTAGCTGTCTGTCAACTGACGTTAGCCAACTTGTTTACGCCAGCTAGTTTCATGATACAGTGTCCGTGCTCACGCCATACCGTAAAATTGCTCTAATGTGCTCTCTAATATCCATTTCGAAACCAGTATTTGTAGAAGTTGCATTCACCCCGTAGTCATATCTAATTAGGCCCCTCTCTATTGAGGGAGGAAGTCACTGAGGCAACTGCCCTTTTCGAACAAAGACAAAGGCAACGCCATTAACAGTCGATCTGTTCGGCTATTGTGACTATTGGCTGGCTATTGTTCGGTAAACGAGTTCGATCGGCAAAGATCACCCGTAAACGGCTATTTTAAGCCTTTCTCCAAGCCTTTTTAAAGCCTATTTTTTCCACATCCGTAAACAGCTTTTCTATGAGGCTACCTTTCTCCAAGCCTTTTTAAAGCCTTTTTCCACATTTTCAAATAAATAAACATACATACATTAGTTAACAGATAACACTATCACGTACTCAAATAATTGTACTGGCTGGGTAATACCAATACATGTTTAATCACAAATAATCAAAATTAATAAAATGTATTTTTCCTGCGTCTGTGTTAGACGTCCTATCGACGTCCAAAAACAGTCATGTAGTCTGCGGGTCAAATGTTGAACTGCATATCGACGTCCAAATGTGGACCTAATTTGCACGTCATATAGACGTCCAGAATTGGTCTTTGACCGACCGACGCAATATAGACGTCATATGCACGTCTATAACACATCCATTGTTTAGTGGGTAGGCTGCTTATGACCCATGCCCCCCCGCCACCGCGCTACCTCTTTCCCTCCTTCCGTCTCTCATAATGTTGCTGTTTTTATTGCACACAGAGCAGTAGAGCGAAAACAAAACTGAACACAATCTCTGATCAAGTCAGTGCATTTTATTAAAAAACTTAACAAGTGAAACAAGTGAAAACAAATAGGCAGCATCCCATCGTAACTTCTATAAAATGCTGAGCATAAGAACATATTACGAACAAGCAACGTGGAACCGTTATAAAGTTACGTATGCACAAAAAACTCAATGGGTGGGCAACGTGTGCCGAGCAAAGCCCCAAAAATTTTGGAGATGGCCACCCGCAGATCATCTTGCACGTTAAGCCGAGACTTGTGTTTGTTCTTAATGTAAGTCAGTGCAGAGAAAGTCTTTTCGCACAAATACGTTGAGCCAAATGGCATCAGAACATTCAAAGCCGCCCTCGACAGCTGTGGGTATTCCCCTTCGACAGAAATCCAGAACTCATCCAGCGTCTTGCTATTAAAATTTGCTCTCAGGGTTCGGTCTGTTGAGAGCTCAATCAGCCCATCTTCTAGATCTGGCGCCAGATGACTTGTGGTGGTCGCGCTGAATGGCGATCGTATCCAGTCAAACTGGTCAGGAGCGTCTCCTTCTGGAAAATACCTATGGAAGTGATCTGAAAGGCACTGAAGGTGAAGAGTAACAGACGCCTTGATGCTGTTAACACTCAATGCATTTTCCTCCATAAATTCCTCCATATCTGAAAACATGTCAATGCGTCCCATTTCCACTCTTTCTTTCCAACTCACCAGTTTTTTTGCAAAGGCCTGCACTTTGTCATTGAGGTACAAGGTGTTTGTGTTTTCGCCCTGCAGAGACATATTCAGTCCATTCAGTTTTTCTCCAATTATTCTCCAATTATTACACTGAGTGCCAGGAAGCCTCCCAGCAGAACTGCATTCACCAGCAAATCTCTAATGGATGTTTTGTCTGCTTTATCACCATTATACTGCTTCGAAATTTGTGACGGAAGTCTCTGGCTCATTACTGACGGTTGAATGACTGACAGTACCAAAGTACACAAAGAGGACTAACAAGTGAAATCTAAGCAAACCAGCATTTCCTGCCAGGTTGCTCTAAGGCACTAAGACATCAGCCATGCACTGCAAGGCTGCATCTGGCTCAGTGCAGAAAAGCTAGGAGGCTCTGATTCCAATGTTGTATGGGTTTCATTATGTTTTTGGTCTGTTTTTTTTTTCTTGCTCTGACAAATCAGAATTAACCACCGACCTGAATTTCAGTTTTGTGTCAGATATATTGAGAGTAGCCGATATATTGAGATTATCGAAACCGAAATCGCGACACGCAGAGCCACGAACCTGTCTTGCGGTGTAAGAAAGCAGAATCGCAACACCCCCTTTCATACTCCATCCTTCAGTAGAGATCCAGCAACTTGATATGAGTTGATAGAAGTGCTACCTAACTTTTAAAAATACTATACATTAGTCGTCTATTTTAAAATACGTGGGTGTAAACCATGGGCGTCGGTAGACCTGGGCATTCGAGGCTATAGCCCCGGATCTCCTGGTAATAGCCCCGGATCTCTGTGCCGTCAAAAAAAGTAAATAAGTAATGATGAAAATAGGCCCGTAGAAGAGACTTTTGTGTGGTTGCATTACCAGTAGTCCCAAATGAAACATTGTAGCCAGTGAAAACCAAAGATTCTAGAGCGCTCCTGGAAAATCTTGCGGGACCATATATGGGCAGCTTTAGAATCATTTGTTACAATATGTTACAAATTCAAGACATCGGTATTCTTTCTATGCCTAGGGCTATTTCGTGTTTCTAGCTAGAGTGAGATCCGTGTTTAAAAGATGGACATTAGAAATTTCTTTAGGGGAAAAAGTGCAGAGAGTGGACAAGAGGTGCAGACCTAGAGTGTGGCGTTGGCTACTGCAACGGCAACCCATGAGAGCGTTTCGATCAGCACAGGTTCGTGAAAAGCAGCCCCAGCCAGCCTTTCGATAAATGCTGGTCTGGTGTGGTTAGCACTTTGCCAGAAGAGACTCCTTACAGGTTATCCTGTAATACCTATTCGACGTAAGTCATGACTCATGACGATTGTCCTTTCTTTTCATTCTTAAACAACGGTAAAATTGCATTTCCATCAGTTCGATTTTTTAAATTTTCTCAGGGGAGAAACCCCCGAACCCCCGCTCACTCTAACTTCTGGGCTAAAGCCCCGAATGTTTCCACAACCTAGCGACGGCCCTGGCGTAAACCACAAAACTTTGATTTTTTTCTTCTACCTTCTACCTCCAAGCTTTTGTTTTTTTCTTGTCGTCAGTTTGCAGGCATGAGTGATAGGGACATAGTCTTCACCAAAACAGGTTACTGTAATTGGAAAGGTGTGTTGGAGAAGGTTGGTTCGCAGACGGACTGACAAAGAGTGAGTGAACGAGGCGAGTATAAGTAGAGAAAACCCTGGGAACTAAATGAGCGTGAACGAGGAGTGGAGGTGAGAAGACTGATTGAATAACTGGTGATTGTCACAAACCAGGAAGTGCAGGTGAGACGGATGATTACAGCGAGCGTGAAGCGAGAAGGGCGAGTGAGAAGGATAATCTAATGAGTGTCTAAACAAGGAAGTACAGGTGCCGTGAACTAGCAGATAACCCGGGGAGTGAACCTAATTGACTAACAGGTGAGTAACAGCGACAAGTAAACATGAAAATATCCAACGCCCAGAGCAACACCGTGACAAAAAGCATGCATCTAGTCTCCCATAAGCGCTGTAAAAAGATGGACTGAAATAAAACGTAGAGAGAAATGTGGTGTTGACAAGATCTCAGGAATTAGGAAAAACACAGGTGGAAAACAATCGCTACTATATCATGTAACTTTGTATTATGGAAATTAGGACATGGTCTTATAAATCCTTTCCTTATGGAGTTGAATTCTAGCCTGGTAAACCAGCCCCTCGTACTTCATTTCATTTTGTACAGAGGGTCTGGAACAGATACCATCAGAAAGGATTTGTTGGGAGGTGTGGACTCTGCTGAAGTTTTAAAAAAGTGCCTCTGCCTTTACCCAATCGCTAACGCCTGGTCATCACGTATGCAATTAGCCTACCTACGCACTACAATTCAAATGTAGCACACAAGGTCAGCGTCACCGCTAACAAACACACCCTCTGTTCACTGATTGAATCGGTCTTGCTGGGGCCGACTAAATGACCCTCAAGAGATTCCGGTCCAGACCCTCTGTACAAAATGAAATAAAGTACGAGGGGCGGGTTTACCATGCAGGCTAGTTGAATTCCATCTATTTTTCAACAATATATTTCTTACAGAAACTAGCGAAATATTTATTTATTTATTTTGCTATACTTCATATTATTCAATTGTTAAATGTTGTTTGAACAAAATGCCTTTTCAATTAAAAAAAAAACATTGTGGGTTTGTATCGAACCGTGGGTCAAAAATCATGATACAAACCAAATCGTGAGTTGGTGTATCGTAACAGCCCTAATTGAGAGACATATCTAAAGGGCCTAACTAATGGGCAGTCAGCAAGACATGAACTAGTAATGGCTTCTGATTGGACTCTAGAAGCCCTAAGCCTATAATTTTTCATGGTGAGACTGAATGTTCAAAGAAGTAACAGAACAATTTGGTTTCATGTAAAAGATAGCTGTATTGTATATGCAAACATATGTCACAAAATATGATTTATAATATGGAAATTTGTATACGAGGCTGAGGAGGCATATTCTTGTTCAGTAGTATGATTATTGCCATACTTGTAAACAAATATCTCTTAAAGGAAATATACCATAAACAGGTATTAAGTCAGACCATTTTCAAACACCAAACATTTTCAGACATTGACTGTGCCTTTAGCTAAGACATAAGCTAGTGGGTGTGTTCTGTACCACATACTGATTCCAGAAACTTGTTGTTTTGCGTTGCACTCAGCCTTGATTGAGCAGGCTGCTGTTTGACCACTAACCCTCGTAATCAGCCTTCCCTGTGCCTGCAGCATCTTAGAGAAGCACACTCACCTAAGCTATGGTCTGAGGTGACAGTGCAAAGAAATACATTATGCTGCAGTAAGGGTAATATAAAACCAATTATAGCGCAGTTGCTTCGGTTGAATGATTTAATCATTTTTGATTGGACAAGAGGCCTTCCATGGGTGAGGATGTCCTGGACACAACCCCGTTCCGTCTCCTCCATTCTCACCCGGAACATTCCGCTGATGCAAAGCTAGAGGGAAGAAAGGCAGGCGATGATTTTATGAGATCACATATGACAGTTTTCAGGCGATGAAAGAATAAGTGAGGTTATGTAAGATAACACATAACATGAAGACAGATGAGTGTGCCAATTAATGTGCAAAAATAGCTTGCTGAGTTTGGCTCCAAAGTGACAGTAGTCGTCGCCTGGCAATGCCTGGCTCCAACACCTGAAGCTATATCTATATTTTTTTGGCTTGGAGAATGAGTGGACAAAACTAAAACAAACAGAGAAAAAAGAAAAACAATCTGGTGTTTTCAAACCCAGTTACTGGCAACAATCCTACTGTATTACAGTGGTATTAAACTGGTGTTTGTGAGGTTAGAAAAGAATATTCTCACGTCTATGATTAGCTACAGCTCTTAGCCTCCAGGCATGAGGAGATCCTCTATCATCCCCTGTCTCACTGGTCTGAAATTGCTTCATGCATCGACGTCCCCAGGGTAACCACTACGAAAAAAAAAAAAAAAATTATTTATATATATTGTATTATTATTGTATTTCATTATTCTCAAAATGAATATGGGGTAGATCAGCATAGTATTAATTGACACAACATAGGCAACAAGCTAATATGGCAGCCATTGGAATAACCGCAGGTTAACCGCAAGGAGGGAGCCAACCGCAAGCAGAGCCTATGCTATGAGCCAACCGCAAGCAGGGATCCACGAGCGGCTATGATTTGGGATCCACGGTTATTCAGGCACTCACACACTCGGCAGAGAAACGAAACTCATGATGCGATTTGAGCAAGCAGGGATCCACGAGCGGTGTTTCCCGGTTATGCCTGTTGGATCCTTGCAGTCAAGTCGGGTAGATTAAGATTCATTTCCCTACCGAGCGAGTGAGTTCTGGGTGCCTATGCTTGCAAGTGGCTGTGAGTTGGGATCCACGGTTATTCAGGCACTCACAGTACAATGGCTACAGTTTGTGTTTGTGGCTGGTATTAATGCACACAGAAATGTCCTCTACGGGGCTATTTTCATTATTATTATTATTATTATTATTATTATTATTATTATTATTATTTGACGGCTGCAGCAAGTGACAGCTGGAGACAGCAGTGAGGTAAATTGAAAGTGGCAGGCTAAGCATCATTCTTGTGTTTGCTTGCGCTATTTATTTATATTGACAAATCATAATGAAAACGTATTCCAGCACGAAGGAAAAATAACACACATTTCGTGCTTAAGTAATGCAACTGAATTACAATTCGGTTCTTCTTTATGTTTCTTTTTTAAAAGTAGTATATCCCACTGCGCAAAGACTCGTCGAAACAACATCTTTTTAGGGTCTTTTTTGTACGTCTAATCTCGGTCCATTTAAGGTGCAGACTGTAGAGACAGATGACAGATGACTTTTTTTCAACGTCTTCCGGACATCCAGTATTGACGTTCCCTAGACCTCCAAATGAGGGCCAATTCTAGTCCAAATGAGGTTGTTGTCGACGTCTTTTCTATGTTAAATTTAAACTTATTTTAGACAGTTTTATAGGCCTACTGCTTCTATCTGACTAACTGCTCCACTGCTTACAGCGACTGCATTCTGCATCTGGGCCTCTGATAATGTCAAATTCCTCAGAAACTTTAAATCTTCTAATATAATATAATACAATATTATGTAATTTACTGCAATATAATTGTTATAATATACTTCATTTTTTATAAATAAATAAATATACTTTTCAATATATTTCTTTTTTCTTGGGGGTGGGGGTTTCTGCAGGTTGTGGTGTCTGTAATAATAATAATAATAGTAACAACAATAATAATAATAATAATAATAATAATAATAATAATAATAATAATAGTAAAACCCCTTCTGTAGAACTAGTAGCCAGGGCAGCTAGCTGGATATTCGATTGGTAGGAAAACACCAGCAAGACCATTTGTTCTTGTACTGAGTATGTATGAAAATGCAGCAGCTGCAAGGCCTCAAAGTGAGACTGTGCCTAAGTTTTGGGCTGACTTTGAGGAGAGAGTGACAAGCCTAAGGCCAGATGTGCAGAGCCCCCAAGCTGCGGCCTTGCTTGAGGTCAAGGGATATTTGTCTGAACAACTTATTCCTTGCACAGCTGACCCTTTGCAGTGGTGGAAAGCACGAGCACAGGTCTACTAAAACCATGCAAAGACATGGTAGGAGAAAATACCTAAAACGACAAGTGTATATGCTTTTTTATGTCGTGTCATTTTTCATGTGACTCAAGTGACTCAAGTGACTCGGGCAACCCGGCTCATATCATTCAGTTACTCAAAATTAACCAAATCCCTTCAAGAAGCCGGATTTCCCATCTCTACTTACAGCTACTTTTACAGCTCAACACTCTAGGTTCAAGGATTATGGTTTTATGAATAGCGCTATGGTATGCCAGATTATCGTGTCATTTATACATTCATATACCTGGGGTCATGTGTCATCTCTGTGTGAGAGTGGGAAAGGAAAAGCGATACGGGGTCATGTGTCATCTCTGTGTGAGAGTGGGAAAGGAAAAGCGATACGGGGTCATGTGTCATGTCTGTGTGAGAGTGGGAAAGGAAAAGCGATACGGGGTCATGTGTCATGTCTGTGTGAGAGTGGGAAAAGCGATACGGGGTCATGTGTCATCTCTGTGTGAGAGTGGGAAAAGCGATACGGGGTCATGTGTCATCTCTGTGTGAGAGTGGGAAAGGAAAAGCGATACGGGGTCATGTGTCATCTCTGTGTGAGAGTGGGAAAGGAAAAGCGATACGGGGTCATGTGTCATCTCTGTGTGAGAGTGGGAAAGGAAAAGCGATACGGGTACATGTGTCATGTCTGTGTGAGAGGGTACATTTGCATTTTTCTTTTGGAGGCGTTTGAATTTTGAAAGCGGAGGTCAGAGGTCAGAACATGGGTCTGTCATCCTGTTTCAGAAGAATTGCAATACAGCAACAGAGCTTGCTGAAGCTTACAAGTACTTGTGCTGATATTTGAAGTAAGAAATAACATAACATAATTGTAATATAAAGCAAGAGAATGGAATCAAGGGCGTCTGTCATATCCATTTGTCAGTGTAGCTCACTTGAGTACTCACTGATACAAGAAATACCACAGAAGTGTTATCAGGGCTTTGATATTTGTACCCATACAAATTCTGTTGCAGCCCAGCTTAGACCGGGCACCAGTTTATGTTTGTGTGTGTGTGTGTGTGTGTGTGTGTGTGTAGGTGGGTGGGTGGGTGGTTAATATTTTATATATTTTTTTATATATATGAATGAAAGAGACAATATGCCCAAGTGAGCAAGAGAAAAGAGAGAGCAAGAGAGAGGGAGGGAGGGGATGAAAAAAAGGTTAAGTGGGTATGTTCCAAGAGTCCATCTGGCACTGAGCGAATTCTGTTTCATCCAACCCCCCCCCCCCCCCCCCCGTCTCTCGGTAACCATATTGAGGCGTGGGGTGAGTCATAGGCAGATAAAAACGTTATGCCGTGAGAGGAGGGCAGAGGAGAGGCAGCCTGCCTTAGATGGACCCACGGCCCCTGAGATGGGCCTGCACGAGACTTTGATCATCGGCCCTGCGACCATCAGGCGCTCAGAGGGCCTGAGACGCTAGAGAAACTAATATTGCCAATTCATACCTGTTTCATTTATGGGCATCAATAAGGAGTCCATTTGCTTCAGGACATCAGCTTTGGAGGGGGGGGAGAAGAAAAACACTCACAATTGCAACTGTAGCATGTTCTTTCCTTTCAACATGAAAGGTTGTTTGTGTTTTTCTTCAGGGAAACGCGTGTCTGGTTGACACATTTATAGGATACGATGCCCTTTCATCTGTAGGCTTGCTTTTTGGCTTGGGTGTGGTGGTGTCTGCACAGGATTCATGTCGACTGTGTGGATTACTTTCAAAGAGTTATCCTTAAGTGCTGCAACACTCTTCTGTTGTGGCAACAGAAATATGTCCTTGACTCACAGTGCCTGATCAAATTACCTGAAATTTTCTTTCTCTCTAGTCTTCTATTTAAACACAAAAAGATCTTCAAACCAAGGCACAAAATACATGATTACCCATGGCATTTCAAAGCTTGTTCCAAAGCCTGACCCTTAAATTAAATAACTGATCCATGTTATTTGTACTACTAACTGGTACTAACTAGAACTGGTACTAACTATTGAAGATTTAGCTTAACCACTTTTTTTACTACTGCTGGTACAGTGCACCACTGCTGCATATTGCAACATTTGTTTCCATTTTATGTGCTCGTGTTGTGGATTAAGGGAGCTTTGACATACATGTTTTATTGCTCCTGTAACATTATAAATTACATATTATTTATGTAGGACATTGTAGGGAAGGGGAGGAGAAGTCACCCCACCCGGCTTCGAACCCTGGTCTCCGGGGTACCAAACATCAACAGTATCACAGAAGCAGTGTACACACACACACACACACACACACACACACACACACACACACACACACACACACACACACACACACACACACACACACACACACACACACACACACACACACACACACACACACACACACACACATTCATTCATAATGTGTATAGCTTTGAGGTGTCACACATTTTTAATAATGGGTTTTAAAGCCAAAAACAGATCATTGGTGACCAGAGATGGGTGTAACGTAGTTACTAAGTAACGTGTTACTGTACTCACATTACATTTGTCGGTAACGTAGTAGTGTAATGCGTTACAGTTACTAATAGTGCATATGCTAATTACTGAACTTCCCCAGTGGACAGTCTGACCACAGATATCTGAGACGAATTCCCTGACCCGCCCCCAAAATCCTCAGGTGCACGTGTAGTATATATTTTAAGGCAATTTGCATACACCTCCAGGCAGTAGCGGTTCTAGGGGGGGTCGGGCTGGGCCTTCGCCCAGGGCGCAATTTAGTGAAAGGGCGCCGTGCTATTGGCCTCACGAGCGCTTGAAAAATATATATATATATCATCTAAAAAAGTTTTTAATATCTATCACATCACTGTGTAGGAAATTGGCAAATTGGCGCCCCCTTTGGCTGCCCGCGCCCCTGCTGAAAAGTTCCAGTGCACAGAAGCTGCGAGAGAAGGGCAAAGGGGAGGGGGCGCGGGGGACAGTTCACCTCTGCGTCTCTCAAATGCAATGCACAAGTGGGCAATACTCTGCAATTAGTGAGCGAAGTCAGTCACACATAAGCTTTCTTCCCAATAACGCACATTTTATTCCTACCATTATATTTACAGGTTTATAATTCCTGCACATCTTTTAATTGTGTGAAAGGGCTAATAAAACAGGGCAATACAAAACGAGTAGGCGGTCACCAAGGTGAATAAGTCTTAACTCCTAGTCGGCAGTGACAGTGTTCGGGGATGGGAAATACAGTATGTTGACTGTCGAGTGACAAACAGGAGATGGACAGAAAAAGGTCAAAGCCATTAGAAGTGTAGAAACGAGCAAAAGATGAAGGTATGCAACTGTTCTCTCTGCATGATCACATTATCCATGCCATGAATGAAGGGCTAATGTTAATCATGGTATAACTCTTACGTTTGTTAGCCTTCTAGCTATGCTACGATTGCTATACTCAACAATAATTCGGTCTTAGCTCAACAAACACAAGATCTAATTTCACCATAAGATTTGGCTTTGCAACAAAACGGTTACAAGTAAAGTTATTATTGATTTCCATAATTTGGATTAACGTTCAGCCCTGTCATTAGCCAACAAAATGTTATGGTAGTTTCAACATTTGCAATTTGCTGCAACTCATAGTTTGCACAGTTTAACTATAGGGTAGTTTAGCATAGTAAACCAGTCATACCTGAACGTGTAACAAGCATACTGTAGAATTCGAGGCAGTAACCAAGGAGCTAATTGTTCCTCCCTAAAGATAGCGTCTAATGACGGACATTTGGCATGTAAGGGCATGCCATTATAATGAAATTGTAATTTATGAGTTTTTGTAGAAACAGTGTTTTGATGTTAATTTCAACTTTGTAAGTGTACACAACATTTATTAATAAAACAGTTTTGACAAGCAGTACCTTGCTGTAGTTTCTCGTCGCCGCCATGATGAAAGTCTGCACAGGTCGATTGACGAACACGAACCAGCAGGAAGAATAGGAGGAGAGGTAGTACAATCAACTTGTTTGGACTTTCATCATGGCGGCAACGAGAAACAACTGCAAACGACTGCATATAAGAACAGCTTTTTAAATAAACGTTGTGTACATTTACAATATTCTCAGTGGTTCGTTTTGAATGCCAGAGCCTTTGTTGTACTACCAATGGAATGTGGAGTTTCTTCGAGCTATTTTAATGGTTTAAAAATAGCGTAGTCGTCATGCTTCGTCTAAGGGCACCTACCACTTCCATTGTTAGCCTTCTGGGTCAAACTATAAAAAATAGTTAAACTCTGAATGCAACATGCTAAATCAATTTTGCTCCTCAGTACACATACCAACTCGGTATGATGTTTTAACATGCCAATTTTCATTTTACACCGAAGTTCTCCTTTAAAAAAAAACCTCTTCTTCGATTTGATGAACACAAATACCCAACATTTGTATGTGTTAATGCATCATATAGGGTTGCTTTTTATAGCACTATTTTTTCAGTCAGTCTGTTTCATTTTTGTCACTGGGCTTCCCAGACATGCTAATTAATGTGTCAGACAGCCACGCATACAAAGCAAACAAGTTGTCACCCTGCCTCTTCCTCTTCTCAAGCAGCTCCCCACATTCGCCCCCTCTCTTTCTTCCTGCATTTCTCCTCTTCCTCTTCCTCCTCTTCCTCCTCCTCCTCCTCCTCCCCCTCGTCTTGCTTTTCTCCGATGCATTAACCATCCTCTGATTGATTGTGCATAAAATGCTGACCATTGTGGAATAAGGTATGCATGACCTCAGTGTAATTTGCGGAAGCCACACTCCGTGAGTCATAAATTCCCCACTTTTGTTTGTTTGCTTGTAAGGTAAATCAGAAACTTGGAAGTGCCGCTTCATTAAACATTACATTTAAATGACGAATGCTCAGGTACCCACCAACATCCGTCATGCTTTTCCCTTTTATTGTGCCAACATCGGTAACTTGCATGTTGGCAGCCGTGTGAGCTGGAGTTTGCTCAACTGCTGAATATCTTAATTTAAAAGTTTTGGAGCACCTTATTGATTATGCTACCAGGGGCTTTCAATCCCTGTGCTATATGCTAGCAATTAATCTAAGCAGACCGGTTTACTCTGCGTGGAATGTGACGGCAGAAATGCCACAACATTTTACTTCTACACAGTCTGTCTTGCATATAAAAGTTGCAGAGAAAAACAGTTGTTTTATGTGACGTTCAGTGTTTATCAGTGGTTGCGTACTGTATACTATGAAACACAATACAAGAATGTTTGAATGATTCTCTTCTACCCTATCTTTTTCAGTTCCTGCAAACATCTACAAAGTGTCCGAGGACATCACTATAAACGAGGGGAGCAACGTGACACTGACCTGTCTCGCCAGCGGTCGACCGGATCCCATGATCACCTGGCGGCTCCTAAACCCATCAGGTAAGACGTAAAATGTTGTGGGGTGTTCGAACACTGTTTCTTTTATTTTGCACAGAGATAAAACAGACTACACGAAGAAAAAGAGAGAGAGAGAGAGGCATGTTTTCCAAGGCATGTTTTATTGAAATTTCTCTGTTTAGTTTCACATGAAACATCCCATTGTACCTTTCCTAAATTTCCTCTGGGATCAATAAAGTATGTATGTATCTATCTATCTTTTTAATTGGAGTTCTCCAAGGTGACTTTTTGCAATCTTTAATCACGGGATTACCAAAGAAGGCATCCCCCCTGATGCATCGTAATTTATTTCTGCCCCGATCCAGTAACACCTGCGACCTAGATGCAGTGCACCACCAGTCCAAACTAACTCCCAAACGGCGCCTGTTGCAACCCTCTGCAACCCCACCCCCTGCCGAGTGATATTGATGGACCGTGTTTTGTTTTCGCACTCACAACCAGCTGAGTTGTTGTTCCACAATGAATGTGTTTATTCTCTAAGTAATAGGCAGATGCTTGGACCTGTCCCCGTTGATTAGCCGCTTAGTCTGTCATGCAGCAGGCCGGAGCTGTATATATGTATTCACGGCCTCTGCCAAAGCCCACTGCACAGGGAGTGCTAATCCATCATTTCACACTGTGGGGGGGAAGCGCTTTTTTGCTACGTAAAGATGTGGGGTCGTGTGGGGGAGGGGAGAGGGGGTGGAAGTGTCCCTGGGGTGTCCTTTCAGCATCAGCATACAGACCTTCTCTCTCTCTCTCTCTCTCTCTCTCTCTCTGTCTCTTGCTCTCCCTTTCTCTCTCTCTCTCTCTCTCACTCTCTCTCTCCCTCCCTCTCTCGTTCTCGCTTGCTGTCTCTCTCTCTCTCTCTCTGCCTCTCGCTCTCGCTCTCCCTCTCTCTCTCTCTCTGTCTGTGACGACCCCCTGTGCCCCCTTCAGGCGTTCTCTGCCAGTGCACGGGCAGAGCTGGGCCTGGTTGTCTAATGCAAACATTCAGTGGGTTTACATGACAGTGTAATATTTCGAATTATTGGCTTCATTTGACTAAGAGTTTTCATGTAAACACCTTAATTCGACTAGAATTCGGACAACCATAGTCGAGTTAACCCCCCGAGATAACTCGATTGTTAATCGAATCAGGGGTGCATGTATACGGTCAACCGGATTGGGGTTAGGACTTTGTGTTCTGCGCATGCTTGTGACCCCCGCCTGTATCATTTGTCGGCGGCGCCTTTCCTCAGCAATAAGCAAAACTACATTGCCGTTTTTTTTTTCAGATGCAGGTGGATGTTTTACATAATATTCTCATGATACAGGGTGTTTCTGAAAAAAGGTCCTGGGCGCTTTTTAAAACGCTGCCGCTGGTGTTTTTTTTGCTCCTTGCCCGGGTGGAGAAAATCTTTACTCTCCAAGAAAAAGCGTCCTACGTCAAGTGTTTGTTTTAACGTGATAAATAAATGTGATATGTGCTTGGTGTCGTTGGAAAGCTGAGATTACGTACTTTCTTCTGATGTGCGTGCCTTATCTATCCGATCACAGGTTCGCAAGTAATTTCAATGAGAGTAATGTCTGTGCAAAGCGCTAATATGAGAGATTTTTGCGAATTTTTAAATATTAATATCTCACCGATACTTGATCACAATAATAAGCGGGAGGTCATGTTGTAAAGCCCTGGTTCTGCAGTTTCGTTTGGTATGAGTGCCACATCGCTAGATGTACCGTTCCAAAGTAATTCAACGGAGAAGAATAAGTGTAAATTTGCCCGCACTTTGTGGGCGTAAAAAACTGCCTATCGTACCGGGGTAGTAGGTGCTTTCGGCCAATGATTCAAACTACTCACTGCCATGTATACTCTGACAATTGCAGTTGCCCCCCTGCAGAGGGTAGTCGAATATAAGCTATAATCGAGTTATTTGCCATCATGTAACCGCACTGATTGAGTGCACCTGTCTTTGGGGTGGGGCTATAAAAGGAGCTCCCTTCTCCCTCTCATTAGGCACCTTTCTTTATTTGTTTAGGCACACTCTTTTGTTTGACCTCCTCTCTTTGTCTTTCTCTTCCTCCCTCTCTCTCTAACATACTGACGCTTAACATTGCACCCATAGATTTACTATCCCCTAGACTTTGGTTAACTATTCTTAATAAACTGCAGTTTTGGTTTAAACCTACAACCCTGTTGTTGTTGCGGTGTGGAACGAGTTAGCCGTAACACTGTCTCTCTCACTCTCTTTCTCTCTCACTCTCTCTCTCCTTCTCGCTCGCTGTCTCTCTCTCTCTCTCTTTCACTTTCTCTTTCTTTCACTCTCTCTCTCTATCTGTCTCTCTCACTGTCTCCGCATGTGTGTTGTAGTCAGGGTTGGATTAGCGAAAGGACCAGCTGGGCCCAGAGGGCATCTTTGGGGGGCACGGCCTCACAGGCTGGTTGGAGTTGGATTCAATGATTCTGAGTGAGCACACCGTTTATGCGAACACGTGAACAGACTTTACTAATATATGATTCAGAGCTCCCTTAAATGGCGTGAGAAATGCCAGATAGCTGTCCAGGGCGGTGGGGTTAAGTTGCCCTGGGGCGCCTGAATATATAACCCGGCCCTGGTTGTAGTCATGTGGCTGTTTGCCTCCTAGAGCTGTAGACCCGACTGTAATACAGAACGGATTACTGCATTAGTTTTTATAATTTATTGGTTTAGTAAGGTTGAAGCCACAACACTTCATTAAGGCACCTGATGTAAGCCGTGGTGAACAGTATATCAGACACGCATCATATGGAGCAGTTAAATTTAACCAGAGAGCAATTTCAGTACCGCGGTAATAATAATACAGTTTTTCTCAATTGTTAAAGCACAAATACCTATTGGTTGAAAAGCTTTCTAAATTGCTTGATCAATTTCTCTGAATTCTTCACTCTTTTGTCAATACCTTTAACAATTTTCACATAGTAGAACACAATTTGCAAAACTCCCTGACTCCACTTTGCACAACTGTAAACATTCTTATTCCTAAAACACATTTTGTATTATTTAACACCTGTGATTCAAAATGATAAACCTTCTTTTCAACATTTAATCACAAATAAAGCACACATGCCACAACACAACGAGTCAGAACTGGTTGCACTTCATGTCAAATGAGTGAACACCACCAATATACAGTAAGTCATTTGAGAGTGCAAACAGGTTGTTGGAGATTGCAGCTTCAAAATGGATCGTAGAGCAGGAGGACAGGAAGTCAGAATGAGAGGGGAAAGAGGAGGTAGAAGAAGAGGAAGAGGAGGAGGTGGAGGAACAGGAAGAAGAGGAAGACAAGGAGGAAGAGGAGGCGGGGGAGGAAAAGGAAGAATACCAATTTCTGATGAAATGAGAGGCACCATTATGGGCCAAGTCCTTGTCTATGGCTTGGCATTGAGTTGCTCACAGCTTAGCTCCTTTGACTACCTACACAAGGGCCAGTCTTTTAGAGACAGTGGAATTGGCCTGTGGTGACATAGGCCAAGAACAGTGTCGGGGTGAATGCGACTAGGGGCTTCGTTCCCCATTGCCTGGCTAGGGACATCATTGCCTATGAAGTGGATGAGGTGCTGTGGCCTGACCCAGCCCAAAGGCAACATTGGAAACAGCACACGTAGTTTTCATTTGTACTACAGTATACTCTATCACTGCATACTAATGTCTTTTGTTTGTTTGAAGTACTTTATAATGACAAGACATGCACAGTAATACAACCAGTTTTTGTGTATGTACAGTATATATCTGAATTTTGCTTTTTTTAGTTGAAAATGCATTTCAGTGCTGTAAAATATAAATTCTGCTGTTGTGTGTATCTGAACGTTGTGCTTCCTATTATTTGGTCTGGGCCTGAAGCTGCTATAGGTAAAGCCTGGTAACATGCATAGCTAATAACACCCACACAGTCAATTATCAATGCATTTATTTAACACATTTACTGAGGCTGAAGAATGCTTGGGAATGGGAAATGTATAGACTCCTGCAGCCTCTCTCAAAGAGGGGGGAAGAGAAGGGAGCAGATTAGAGAGCAGAACATTGCCCACAGGACTTTTCAGATTACTTGGCTGAGCACTGGCCAAGACTATAAAAAGAAAGCGAGGAAGGAACTGCTTAAACAAGGGGCTCAGCCTGTAAACAGAGGGGCCCCCTAGCTTTCTGCAGCTTTCTGTTTGGGGTACTTACTTAAGAATACACTAATCATCTAGAGACACACCAAACCCAGCATGCAACAGAGTAAACACCTGTGGTTAATGCACCTGACAACATTATGGTTGGATGTGTCCACGTGTTTGTGTTTAACAGAGCCAGGTGGCCTAACTGCAGGTGTGTAGGCAGTAAGGCTAGGTATTTCCTGTAACCTCAAAATGCAATATGTATGACAATAGAGAGGCTGCAATATGATAGTTATTATGATATACCTTGATTCTGAATAAAGGCCATGTGTACAACATAACTGCATGACAGCAAAGACAAAGCCTTGAGGACTGCACAGCTTAACAGCACTTCAATTAAGCAATTTTATAGTAACGTAAAAAAAACTATTTTAAAGCTCCCATATTATGCCATTTTACAAAAAATTAACATAGCTCTCTGAGCTCCACTGAACATGTCATCAAAGTAATTTGTTGAAAATACCTTTCAGATTAGGTATTTTTGCCTGCCTCTCTACCACCATCCATGCTCTGTTCTCTGGTTCAGGACAGGCTGTAGAAGACAGCACACAATTTGGAACACAATTTCTAACAATGGTAAATTTACTGTTTGACCTTTTTTTATCAAACTCTCTATCAAAGTCTGTGTAGAGGCAGTATAGACACATGAAGTCATTATCAGTGATTTTTTTCTCAATATGGGACCTTTAATTGACAGTTATTACAGTTTTTCTCAATTGTTTACACACAATTCCTTGTACTTCAGACACAATGACCACAACATGTAACTTATGCACCAACCCCATGAACCGATTCTGCTAAACTATAAACACAATTCCTGCTTTACACTCAAATTGCAGTTTTAAAACACACTTTTTTCAAAACACTATAGACAATTCTCTGCGTTTGGCACAATTTTCATGACCGAAATCTCTTGTTTTCACAAGGAACAGTGATTCAAAATTCTTAAGTCAATTGCCCTATTATGTACACTGACTCATCACAACGGCAAACACCTGTCACACAGCTTTACAATTAGCTATCAGAGTTTTGGAAGAGGCAGAGCCACAGCTAGAGGAGTGAGAGTAAGAGGAGGAGGACGGGGAGGACACGGACGAGGACGAGAGGACTGTAATCTCTGTTGAGATCAGAGCCATTTTGGTTGACCATTTGGTGAACGAAATTATTTTACAGTAGTTGTTTAGTTGTTTAGTTGTTTACGTATCTCTCTGATTGGGGCCACTGTTTATTGTTTTGGAGCGTTTGTTTCACTGTTTTAATGAAGAGTTCTCTACAGAGACTTTTATTCTTGGATTCAAGTATGTAAAACGCAAACAAAATGTATGCAGACTGTTCAATTTCATTCTGGGTGAAGCAAAAATGGTAATTTATGTCACCAGAAAAAACAAAATCGAAGGAAAACCCGGAAATGATGTATCAACTGTGTTTCCCTTGGATCTTGGTTGATTTCCGCTTTTATAAACTTATGCAAGATCTTGAATCCTTTGAAGCAATATGGTGTTGCAAACAAGCAGTATGCACTGTCATCAATGATGATTTGCACTTTAGCCATCTTTTGTGGATGGCTCTTATTTATTTATTTATGTATTCATTTTGCCATTTTTATCCTCTCCTTCTGTGATTGCCAAATCTTAATTGTATAAGCCTTATTGTAAATAAAGAACATTTTTAAAATCTCAAAATCTCTCTCTCTCTCTCTCTTTCTCTCTCTCTCACACACACATAAACACAGATACAGAGAGACACACTCACACACACTTGCTCTCAAACTTGTTGGCAGTATCACATATGCTGATGTATTTTGTGGGCATCCAGCGAGCAACATAGAGACATTTTCATGGGAGATGTGCCAGAGACCTGTCTGATAGTGAATCTCAGGCAAAGAGCAAAAAAAAACACGGAGTCATGTCCTCTGTGTCGGACAGCGCTGTCTGGCACCTTTGGATAGCAGTGGCGAGATGGTCAAGCTTAGAGTCAATAAAAATTGATGTTTCATTCAAAACAAGCAAAGCTTTCGCAACTCAGCGTCTTCAACTTTGACTAAAGATGTAGACACAAAGAGCAGTTATAGGCCCAAAAGGGAGAAAAAAACTGTAGACCACATTGTGTTTTCAAAGGCTTAAACCCAGTAACAGACTCAGTAGAATTTTTCAAAAGAGAGAACCACAAACTTTTTTTTATTTGCCGCGCTTCCAACTTGATCCCTCAGCAAATAAAATGTTTTCATACTGTATTTTGTCAACCACCTGCATTGGTTAATTAATTCAACTTTTGAAGCTGAGTCTGACATGAGCCAGAGCCACAAGGTGACTTTTCCTCGCATAGAATATCCAGTGCATCCATTTGACCATCAGTCATTAAGAAGATGTTGTATGTAGAATGACTTAATGCAAATGCAACACCTCTACTCCTAATTAAAAGGTTTTTGCATCAGCAAACAAACAAAAAAGTTTAGCCTGTCCCAAATGGCCTCAATTATGGCCAGATATTACAGAAGGCATTAAGCCACCAACTGCTAATAGGATTTGGTGGCAAACTTATTTATTCATGATTGTGTAAATAAAGAGAACAACTTCCAACATCCTTGGTATTATCATCCTTTGTTTGAGGAGTATCTGATGGTTTTCCAATGGTCTTGGTCAGTTTTTCCCAAAGGACAAGTCTCACCTTTTAATAATTCACTTGAAGACTTTGCAAACCATTGCCAAAGTGAAGGTTAAGAACCTGGTCTAATGAGATTTGTCTCAGTGGATAGTTACAGAGCGCTGTCCTTCACGCACATAGATGGGCATTTTTGATGTGCTTCTTACTTGGTTTTCCTATATGTTTTTGGTACAACTGTGGACATCTCACAGTTTTGTGTATTGTGTTGTATAAGTGTGTTCGAGATCGTGCTCTCTCTTGTGGTGCAGTGGAAAAAAAGAGTCGACTCTGAGAAGACAAGATGAGATGCACCTGATTTGAAAGCCTCTCTCTAAAAAACACATCCTCATAGCACTTCATCAAATTCCACAGTGCAAAGTTTCAGACTCTAGCCGAATAGATTCTCTCTTTTGTTTGTGGTTTGCTTTGATTTTTTGTTGGTGTGTGTGTGTGTGTGTGTGTGTGTGTGTGTGTGTGTGTGTGTGTGTGTGTGTGTGTGTGTGTGTGTGTGTGTGTGTGTGTGTGTGTGCTGAGATGTGTGCTGTGGACCGGAGTGGCCTTGAGACTATTGCTGCTCAAGAGTCTCACAGGAACCTCAACCTCTGACCTGTATTTGTACACAGATAGTTAATGGTGAGTGTGTGTGTGTGTGTGTGTGTTTGTGCTTGTGAGTGTGTTTGTGTGTTTGCTTGCATCCTGTCTAAGATAGAGCACACTGTTTCTTAGGCTGAGAGAGGAAAACCTGGGAGAGGTCTCTGGAACATTGGCCTGATAAACACTAGAATATGTGGCTGAGATGCACCAAGCCCCTAGGCAGCAAGGTCAAGTGTTTGGAACTCTGTTGAGTCTTGTATTACTGCAGCAGTGCTCTCTCTCTCTCACCTCTCCCCAGACAAATGTCAATAAAACTCAAAAACAACAGTCTGCATTATAATCAGAATGCACTGATCAACAAACAACTGTTCCAAGTCATGGCCAGGTACAGCAGCACCTACTGCCCAACGGAATGTGGCCAGGTATTCTGAGGAATGCTAGCTGCTAGCATGTGCCAGCAAGGAGGGGAGAGTTGCAGCTAGTAGCAGCTACAACTTACTATCCAAAACTATGTCCAGATATTAAGAGCAGCGATAGGACCATGTTGTGGCAGCAAGGCCATTTATACACATCTTATACACATATATGTGTATGTGTAAATGCAGTGAGCAAAAAATAAGTGGTATTTCTATCGCAATGTCTTTGGGAGGCTGGAAATGTTTGACAGTTGCATTGAATATAACAACAATATATAACAATAATAATAACATCAACAAAAAATAACAAAATAACACAATCATATATCACAAACAACATAAAATAACAAATTACAAATAACAATAGCAAATCACAAATAACAATAATACTCTGTAGAGTATGTCAAAAATGTCTTTGAAGGTCCCTATCCACTCTTTGTTTAAAAGATGCCAGATCTGTTGATATAGGAATACAGGACATAAGGAGGCTACCCCATGGTCATCTAGACAGAGGTGATTGAGATGTGACAGTTTTAAGACAACTATGAGCCACCTGTTGGGTGATAGTAGTGATGAAAATATGGATGTCACCTTAGTAGAATGGAGAATTGAGTCATCCTAGTAGGAAGTCTACCTTGGCTATCATCATCATGATTCAGATTTAAAGTTCAACAACAAACAAACTTACAATGGAAAAGTTATCATTGTTTGCTTTCAAAAGTCCTTTGTGAACTTCAAAAAAAAACTATCTAAATAAATAAATAAATATAACAAAAGGAGTAGTGAGAGTGGGAGTAGTGGGAAAAAAATGTCAAAATCACATCTGCTGGAGGAAAATCTTGCTGGTAGGTACAGTGGAGGGGAAAAAAGAGATAGTGTCGATTACAGAAGGTGGCGTGCAAACGTAGGAGTCTGTCTCTACTGATCTGCCCTGTCAGAATCGCTACACCACGCAGCGTTTTGTGTGCTGATGCCTGACATGATTCACTCCCACCTTTAGTGCGGTTGTAGTCCCAGTAATTACTTGTAACCCGGGTTTAAACACAGCACGCGTGGCACGGCGCACCTGCGTGTGACACACCACCACTGTGAGATCAAGGAAGTGCCACCACTCATTCATACTGCCACGGCTGCTTGGTGCGAAGAGTCGCTGTTAGCAGACATACTGAGAGATGTTGGCTGGTGTGTGTTGGGGTGCTTTATGTGTATGTGTGCAGTACATATATGTGTTGGAATGCTCTTGGCCACATGTCTATTGTAATTTAATTAGGTATCTAAGGGTTTGGTGTAGGCAACAAGGAAATGTAAAAACAGGTGGTTAGTCTCTGGCTGTACATTTTTGGAATAGAACTGGACTTGTGGACTGGAACAGTGATGTCTTTAATGTCTTGTACTCGTAACTCGTTCACCAAACACACTTGGAATTCTTGTCATTCATTCACTTCTGAAACCAAGTGTAGACATGGTATGAATGCTAACATACCAAAAGGAGAATAGTTGAACAGTTTCTACAGTACGTGTTTTGAAGCATTTGCTGGACATACAAAATGAAGTTTAAACGGAGGTCTACTAAGTGAGTTAAGCTGAATTATTTGCAGGAAATCAGAAGAATATGAAAAAGCCAAGGAACATCAGTTTAATGACTGATGTATGATTCATTGGTGGAATAGTAACAATAGATTAGTTTTCTTTTCCGATTACAAGCAATTGAGAAAGTAGAAATACCATCATATTCTGTTCTAGCCGCAGCACTTTACTGGAAATGCAGACTTTGACCTCCACCCTGTGTGTTTGTGTACAGAAAACTTTTCTTAGATTCATGCCACTAATGTCACACCAATCAAAGCTGCTCTCAAAGAAGGAAAAAAATCTAAATAAAAACAGATGGTAGAGGCCTGCGAAACATCATGGGGTTTTTGTTTTCTCCGAGTGTGCTGAATCTCCTGTAACACCCAGCAGGGGTCACTCATGATTGGCACGCTGTGGCTCACTGAACTCAAGAGCACGTACTTGCCAACCCACTGTTGACATGTCTTCTTCTGCACTTGCATGGCATAAGAAGAAATATAAATCAGTTACACAGTGAGCATGCTGGGACAGTGTTGGACAGTCCATTAGGGAATGTGTTTTTTTTTTTTCCGAAAAATACATACACAGAACCCAGGTGTGTTTCTCAGCTGTACGTGGATTGTGTACCAAGGTACTTTTAGAAATGTATTGCATGACCTCTAACTTCTTTTGGTACACAGCTATGGTACATAGTTATTTTGTGTGTGTTTGTGTGCCAGGGAGTGGTTGGTCGTGTAGAGGGAGAGAGAATTTGAATTGCCAAAGAAAATAAAAAATTATTCACCAAACAGGGGACAGAGTAAACTCAATTCACATTAAATACAACGGGATGAAAGTCCTTGGAAATTGATTTATTAACATGATTTCTGAATGTTGTCATATTTGTTAGATGTTTTTTTGAAAATGTTGCTTTGACAACCTTGGATCCTGACCCCACAGCTGTTTTTTCATGATGTGTGTGTGTGTGTGTGTGTGTGTGTGTGTGTGTGTGTGTGTGTCTGTCTGTGTGTGTATGTTACAATGGTATGGCTGCATTGATGTATTTGTGCATGTCTTCTTGAATTTATGTGTGTTTGTGAGTGTGTGTGTGTTTGTGAGTGTGTGTGTGTTTGTGTGTAGATGTGTGTGTGTGTGTTTGTGTGTAGATGTGTGTGTGTGTGTGTGTGTATGTGTGTGGTGTGTGTGAACATGTAATGTATATGTGTTTTTGTGTGTTAGCTATACTTGTGTTGTGCAACAGCGGTGTGGAAGCGTGGGGTATGGGCCTGTTATTCTATAGTCCCCCTGGGTAACACGGACAAGTGGGAGAATCTATGTGTGATCATGCGTTACAGAAGTAGCGCACTCAAACTCTTGCGTTTACCTCCCTGCTTTCTTTTCTTACATATGGCACACGCACATGCGCACACACACACACACACACACACACACACACACAGTGACATATATACACCGATACCCATGACTCACATTCTGAAACACACGCTGTGCATTCCTATTATCCATCTATTGCTTCTGCCACCTGTCTCTCTCCCTCTCTCTCTTTCTCACTCTGTCTCACTCTCTTTCTCTATTGTTCTGTTTCTCTCGCTTGCTCCTGTCATCCCACATATAAAACCTCTCTCTAACCAGTTATGTTTTATTCATCTGTAGCCCCAGTCTTGCCACTGCGTGTGACAATAGTCTATGATTACCAAGAACAGGAAAAACATCTTTGACCCTCCCTTTCCTTTGTCATTGCAGCTTCCTTATTTACCAAAAGTGTTGCATTCTAGAATGTGGCGGGTGGCTGACGCTTTGTGCCGCACTACCACTCAATTTTCCGGGGAAGGGGGGGCTCCAGCCTCAGACTCTGGAAACTAACCACCTCAATCCTCTCAGCTTTGGCTGTCCAGCGAGAGGCATGATTTGTAGCACATTGCAGCAGCACCCTTCCCTATGAGAATGTCTCTGTGTCACTTTCCATCCTGTCTCGCCCTCACAACAGGGAGCATTTATCACCAGAGGAACATTCACAGAGGAGGCCTGTAATAAGCCTCTTTTAAACAATAACTGCCAGTGTTGCAATTGGGTTGAAATAAATGGATTTTTGAAACATCCAGGACATTTTCTGAGAGTTTTTCTACGGTGAGAGTGTATCGCAATTAATTACGTGAGATAAAAATGTTCTGCAAGTCCTCCCGGCAGAATTGTATCAGTCCAATTATCATCAATGGGGCATTCAGGGAATTCATACCACGACTGGGCAACCTGCAGTGATCTGACTGACACACTAGAATTCAGCCGTTCAGGAACAAAACTAATTGTGCGATGGTCCCACTTATATTGCATTTGCTGTTAGTAAAATTATGATTACCTTGGCTCCAGCAAAGTTGACAAGCCCCTATAATGACCATGGTCATTTTAAGGCCATGTTGTCATGATAGTTTTACTTTGAAATGTATTTAGTGCATAATTAAATTCAATGTATACGATATGCAGTTTTTCCCACACCAGTATCATGCTAAATATCATTAAGTGAAATATCTTCAAATTAACTTAAATGTATCATGCTCACAATTACCATGGTCCATCCTCAGCAATGATTTGCTATAAATCTGCTTTGACGTTCTGTTTCTCCCACACCATGGTGTACCACTATGAGTAATCCATGACTTGCATATCTGAGCTGAGAAGAAACCGTAGCAGTACCACTTTTTCTCAGGGCTTATGGGAAAGTGGGGTTCCTTTTACCAGTGCAACAAACACGTATTCATTGCATTGGCTTACTGACAAGTCAGTTGGTATTTTTATTGTGACAGACCACATGCAATGATTGATACGTTCAGCTATACGTACAACACAAAAGTTTCAGGCGCTCGGCGGCACAGATAAGGTGTCTAAGTGCATTTACTCCAAAATTTACTTTCGAGTGTACCAAAGTTTACTTTCAGCTGGAGATCCGTGTGGCTTTTCTGCAGCACGTATGAGCTCACTCTGAAAGCCTGTACATGAGATGTTGCCTGTCTGAAGCTCTCACCCGCCCGATCCCCTCACACAAATCCTAAATAAATAATTTAAAAGCTTTTGACTTCAATGGAGAAGTGCAAAGATTGTCTGAGACTGTGTGCCTGTGTTTGCGCCAGTGCGTGGGAGACGTATGTCCCTAATTAGGTGCAATGCCGTCTCATCGCCCAGGACCCGGGTCTGAACATCACCTTTGACGCCTAGCACAAATCAGAGAGATTGGAAATAATGAAGGGGCTGCCACTGATCTGCCACCTGCACACACACAGACCCCGAGATCGGTGGCAGTTTGTCGGCACCACACTGACAAGAGCCACTCCATCACCACAATTTACCTGGCAGGGTTTGCACCCACCATCCCGGCCAAAGCACATTCTTCTCAACTGCCTCCCCCCTTCATTTGTATTAATATTGGTTTGGGGTAAGGGGCTTTTCACTAACTGTTTAAGACAAGTCTGCAGTTTTGATTGAGAGTGGTGGCTTTCCTTCATTTCCCTGTTCTCGTTACTCATCACTTAGAGGTGAAGTAGTTTTGCAAAAAATATGTCATGTATAACCTCATTAGCAGTAATGAACTGATGACTAATGTCTTGTTTATGTGGAACAGATGAGCGCCTACATGTGTCGTAGGATTGTGTGGACTGGGACTTGGACTTGTTGGAGTGGCAGCCCCACCCACATGAAGTCCTGCTGTCAAAAAAAGTGTATAATATAAAAAATAAAATATGTAAGGGTCACTTCATTTTTGACTAGCCATCACAAACGACCTTCTGTCTGGTGAGATTCTCCTGCCAACAAAGACATGCCCTGGTTTAAAGGTGTGGTTCTAAGGGCTGGTTTGCAGTTAGTAAGTTAGGCTTAGTTCACAGTAATGTTGAAGTATTATTGAATATTTGCTTATAGGTCAGTCATTTATTGATAGGGCAATCATGGACTTCCATGTACTGCACAATTAACTAACCTGTCTCACTGAATCCCATACACAGTGTATAATTCAAGAGAGTTCAATAATACTCTCTTAGTAGCGTTACAGCGCTGTTAGTGTTGTTTTCCCCCAGTCATAATATGAGTTGTCAGTCCCATAGCGTTTCAGTGCAATCATGGCAAACACAGTCTATCATCTGCAATCATTCCAACTGCCAAACCTCTAGAAAGATCCAACAGATTTATTGATATCATTACTCCGCTAAAACCCTTTTCCCCATTTAATGTAATTTCCCTACAGAATGTATTGGGACGACTGTGTGCAGAGAATAGACTGTGTGGTGGTCAGCCTATCCATTACTGCTGACTAAATGATGGGAGGTGGAGGGTCTAGCTATACATCTGCTAGGCCCACACACTGGGGAAGGCTGCTGTTGTGTTTATGTCTGCTAGTCTCTCAGTGAAAGAAGAAAAACGTTGCACATTTCCAGCGAATGCTACTCGTTGGGTACTTGACAGAAATGCGCATCAGATATTTCCACAGGATCCCTGTGTGCTCATAATTCCTCATTTGCCTGTCTTATCAAGCCGGCATTCATCACTATTAAATCAAATGTAGCATTTTTAAAAGAGGCATGTCGACAAAATGTTGTCTGTAAATGTGTTTCTTTGCACATTAGGCTCTAATGCCTCTTACATCTCTCTTTCTCTCTCTGTCTGTCCTTTCTTTCCCTCTCTTTCTCTCTCTTCTCTCTTTTTCTCTCTCCTCTCTCCTCTGCCTCTGCAGCAGAGCCACTGGATGGTGAGGAGTATCTGGATATATCAGGAATAACGCGGACCCAGGCCGGACGATACGAATGCAAAGCCAGCAATGATGTGGCCTCACCAGATGTCAAATACATCAACGTGATTGTCAACTGTATGTACGTACATCAATGACACTCTTTTCTACTGTTATATTAATATATAATCACATAATTATATTATAGAACTACGTTTGTATTTATTATAGTGCCACAGTACAACATTCATTGCTAATGATTATATTAGCAGATATTTTTTATATTTACTTAGTAAATATACACAGAATAATAACCAGATAAAGGTCTGAGGACTGAAAATGAGATACACAGTGCATTGAAATACTTTACCATTTTTTTACCATATTACCATATTACAACTTTGGAGACTTATTAATTTACAAAATAAATGTTTAAACTAAATATTACAGAATGTGAGAAAATGTTTATCATATACAGAGGTCATTATGTATACCATTAGAAAGCCATTATTTACCTCATAACAGAACCTCATAACTTTCTGTGCACAGTAGTATACTGCTTTTATACAAAGAGAGCTGTCTGCAAAGGGAGTCTGCGGAGGAGAAAGTTGCATTGAAAAGCAGGGGACGCAGACATGTTCAGAAATATTCTGTTTGCTCTCTCTGTCCCTCTCTCTTTGCCTCCTCAGATGCTCCCTTCATCAAAGACACCAAGAGCTCTGACCCGCAGTTGGGCCGCATGGGCGTGCTTCAATGTGAGGCCTCCGCCGTCCCCAAGCCTGAGTTCAAGTGGTACAGAGACGACAAGAGGTGTGTGTACTGCGTGTGTGTGTGTGTGTGTCTGTGACTGTGTCTGTGTCTGTGAAAGTGTGTGTTTTTGTGTTTGTGCATGAACTGTACATGTTCGACTATGTGTATTGTGTGGATCTGTTTATGTGTGTGTTAGTGTGTGTGTGTGTGTGTGTATGTGTGTGCGCATGTGTGTGTGTCTATGCACGCAAACGCAAACACACACATACCCATCTGCCTACACACTTGTGTCCAAGTATGTCTGTGCAGTGCTCCTTCCTCTCCCTAGCGTCACAGCTCTGCCAGGCTGATGTGTCATACACGGTGCAGGAGCAGGTGTGTAGTTGTTATGGGGGCTCGTTATGTAGCGCTGTGCTCCTATAGCGGTTCGGTCTCACGAGCAGCGTGTCTTTATGAGCTTGTGGCTCAGCTCCATTTTCACCTCTACCTGCTGGAGATTCGCACTAGGTCTTTCTGCTGGAGATTGGCACTGGGTCTCGCAGTCACGGCTACTAGGAGCTGAGCTCAACTCGCATGGCTGAACTCTCAGGTGTAGCCAGTGTCAAGTGGCCTGTGTGGTAGGATGGTGTTACCTGTTTAAGGAATGCTGTAAGTAATAGCCATGTAAGTAATGGCCACACGGAAACCTGTCATCCTCCCTCATCTGTCTCCAGGTTATCTAACGGCCAGGGAATCAGCATCCAGATGATGGGGAGCCGTACCCTCCTGTTGGTATCCAACGTCACAGATGAGGATTATGGGAACTACACGTGCGTGGCCACCAATAGGCTGGGCATCCACAATGCCAGCGTGTTCCTCTACAGTGAGTGCCACCCCACAGTCCCTCAGGCTCACCTGAGGACCCAGAGGAAAACATTACTTTTTACAACAGTATTATCTCTGTCTCTCAGAAATAAATAACATCTTATTGGCATCTGATATGATTCTCCTATAGCCAACTCAGGAGAAAAAGTCTAAGTCCAAACTTAGATTGGACTTAGATTAGCTTTCACTGGACATTGTTTCTTGGGAGTTTAATTTAAGAAGTATGAGACAAAGACCGGATCCCACTGAATTGCTTCTCTTTAAAAACATTTTAGAAGAAAAAGACACAAATCAGTATTAATATTTTCCTCTGGGGAGGCATTTAGTAACCTGATGCATCAGCCACTTTCACTTCGTGTAAGTGTCTGAAACATCAGCATTGGCATTCGTTCGCTCCATGGTTGGCAGATTCTTTCTGCTTCAACCAATCTGTACTGCTTGGTAAAATAAGCTTCTACAAAACAGTAGCAGTGTTAGTAGGACTAGGAATCATAGAAGTTGTAGTAGCAGAAATAGAAGTAGTAGTAGTTGTAACAGAGGTAGGAGTAGTAGTAGTAGTAGTAGTAGTAGTAGTAGTAGTAGTAGTAGTAGTAATAGTAGTGGTCTCACACATATAAAAATGTGATCCAAATGTAATTTTTGGTAGTGGCCACTAGATGTCACAACAATCCGTGAAAGGGAGGTTCCTTCACTGTGATTACTTTAGATGAATTTCATTCTAGAGTCCATATTAGCCAGAAGTGTGCCCAGCAAACTAATCATTGCACAGAGTTTAAAACAGATGAAAAAAAGCAGTTAAGCTCTTCTCAGAAAAGTTGTCCTGTGAGAGAAAATTAGTGGTTTGTTGGTTGAAAAATGAGTCAACATTGCTTGATTTCACTGTTCAAACTGACACTGTTCAGAGCTGTTATTATTGTGATGAAACATGAAACACATGTGATGAAACACATCCCCGACTGAAAAATTGTGATGAAACACAACAAAGAAATGTATGACTTTCAATTAAATCTCTGGTGTAGACTTGTGTAAAGATTAGGGCAAATTCAGGGGCCATAAAAATGAGATACATACAGTTAAAGATGTTTCAAATGTTTCATAGTCTTTCCAACAGCCATTTTGTTGACAGTAAATATGTGCGTGGTGGTTTGTTTGTCATCAGGACCCGGGACAGCCAACAACATGAGCGGCGCAGCTGTGGTCAGCCAGTCACTGTGGCTTCTCCTGGGCTCTCTCACCTGCCTTCTCTTGAAATGTTAATAAAAAAGCAGAATGATGACCCCACCCCACCCTCTGCCACCCAACCTGCCCCCCACCCTTCGCCATGTCCAGTCAACAACAACAACAACAATAATAACATTACATCCAGACTGTTTGCAGAATCTTTGCGCTACCCTTACCAGTGTGCTTCTGGCCACGCCCTAGTGACATTTACAATTTAGGAGAAAAAGAAGCTACTACAACGGAGTAGAAGCTACTCCAAAAAGAAGCTACTACAACTATTATGTTAAAGTAACAGTGGAACAAAAGAGAAAACTAATGTGAATTGTGGTGAGATTGAACAAAAAGATGAAAAAAGAAAAAGAAGAACTAAACAAAGAAGAACAAAAACAGTGCTCTTTTTAAGAATGGATCATTGTTAAGCAATTGTTTTTGATTATTTGTTTAGCTTTGTTTTGGCAGCTTTTTTGCCACATCACTCCTTTTAAAAGCCACCACTTGGTGGAGGGTCTCCTTCAAACCGCAGTGGAATAGTGCGTATGCCACATTCCCTGGCTTTTAATAGATGACTTAGGTGTGCATGTACCTTTATTTTTCTTGCCCTTCCATTTTGTTTGCAAAAGTTGGAAAGTTGCTTCTCCCAACACATCGTTAGTGTGTGACCAGACCGAGGCTTTTTATAGCTGGCTTTTACTGCTTGTTTTTTGCCCTGTGTGTGTGTGTGCCTGTGTGTGTGGGTATAAGGGGGTGATGTAAAATATTTAATTATAAGTTATTAAAGTGAGATGGAAGGCCTGGAGTGAGTTTGCTGTAATGTAGAGCTTTCTGAAAGGCTTCTTGACGTGTGCTGTCCTAGTGACAGGTACAAGGTGCTTTTACAAGCACAAGAGAATGAGAATAATGACGTGAGCAACTCAATGTCTGCCTCTCCACCTCGAAACACACACACAAACTCTCTCCCTCTCTTGCTCTGTCTCTTTGTATTTGTCTTGGGAACTTTTTTACTGGCAGGCAGCCAGGCCTGTCTGTGTATTAGGGGACAGCTATTTCAGTGACATTATGCAGACACAAACAAGCTGCAAATCCCTGTTTAGCACAAAATCTTGAACTGCATCAGCAGGTGAATCTCTAGTGCCAGGCTCCACCTTGTGGCTAAGATAGCAACTACAAGCATATTTGTCATCCTTCCAGGTTAATTTTATCTCAGTTTATCGAAAATATAAAATTGTTAATCACTATGGCTGATGTCATATTATTTGTGATTTCATTATGCTTACTTCCTCTTTGTGATGTGTTATGTATTGGAAGCTATTGGAAGGGAACCACTGATCTCACACAACCACATATTCACACACAGACACACCCATGTACACATACTCATGCACACGCACGCACACACACACACATACACACACATTTATTTACTTTCTTTTGCATAGAGATACACAAACAGTGATATGGTTTTGTGGTAGATTTTGAGTAGGAAGAGTGATGACAAACTCTCTCTCCTTACTGTCATTCTCATTATTTATCAGGGTGGGCAGGTATTTAGTTTAGCCAACCACATGAATGGGAGGGTGGGCTTTGTGGCCACCATGCCAAGCACAAGTGCCTCCATCTTCATCAACAACACCCAGCTCTCCGACACGGCCACCTACAGTGTCTGGTCAACAACCTCCTTGACCGAGGGGGCCGCAACATTGGCGTCATCGGTCTCACAGTTAGTAAGGTCATCGGGTCAAACCATGCAGGTTAGTGGGTTGGAGGGTGGGGGTACACATCAGGGTCCATCAGGGTACATCAGAATGTGTAAAACACTTGTAACGTTCATTAATCAAAACCCATCTTTGTTCTGAAAGAAAATAATCAAAGTTGTGATTACACACATACATTTGAACCAAGTTTGTTAAAACTTTAAAAGGTACACGTTACAGTCTTAAGAAATATTTTTTTCAATTGTATTGTTTTATTGTTTGTTGACAAATAAATGTATTGATTTATAAATGTTTTAAAAAAATGGTACATTGACATCTGAAAATGTCTCAGTGACAGCTGGCACATTCATTTCTTTTTGGTCTTCATTTTTTCTTTTAATTTCTTTTTTTGTCCCTTCCTATTTCCTCTTTTTTCTTTTCTTTTTTTCTTGCATTCTTCCCACTTCCCCAGTCCCCTCCTCCATCCCCACCTGTTGAATCCAGGGCTCTCTGGATGTGGGTGGTGGACCTCCAGCACCACGACCACCGCTGCTCCTGCCAACACCGGCCACCGTCACAGTCCCCACAACCCCCACCCCCCAAGACTAACTCGGCGCCATGCCCACCTGTCATCACGCACACACACTACTACGCCCGTCATGGTGCCCGCCCAGAGCCGAGCCTGCTCGCTCGTCAAGACTGACTACAATTTCCCACATTGTCAGAAATTGGGGGACAGTAGAGGTACAAATCTGTATCTTAAGGTACAATAAGTATTAATGTACCCCCAAAGGCTAATATTTGGACCTTATATATTCCTATTCAGCTCTGGAGAAGGTACAAACTAGTTGTAAAACAGTGGTTAAGAGGTCCAGTTATATACCTTTGAGGGTACTGCCATTACATACTCATAAAAATGAGTTTTGTTTGAAACAACACAGCCTGTAATAATGAGGACTCTTAGAGCTGTTAGCACCTGTAGCTGTCCTGATGATCTGGAGGAAGGAAGGGACCTGTCTTCGATATGGTATGCTGTCATTTGCTGTGTGCTGCAATGGTCTTAAGTGAGTGGCTGGAAATAGAGAGAGATATAGAAAATAGCCTTTGAGTCGGAGGGGGGAGAGACAGAGAGACAGTATGAGAAAAGAAAAAAAGCATAGAGGCAGAGAAAGTAAGATAACAATGTCTGACTGGTTGTTTACATCCACTGGGTCTAGTTTGAATTTAAGTCTGTCTCCCTCTTTTTTGTTGTTGTTTTGCACTGCAATCAATGTTTGTCCCAAATCAACACTTTTTTTAATTGATCAGATAGATTCAAAATTGATCAGATAGATTTATCCTGCCTCTAACAGTAATACTAAACGTAATGCATTGCAAAGGTAGATTATTAACACTATTTATAGTGTAAGAGAAATGACAAAAGATAGAAAATGTCCTAATACTCTGATATAAGAAACATTTTAGTGTTTAAACTTGAAACATGCTGACTACTTATGGGTACTGGGCTATAGAGTGCAGTCATACAGTGTACTCTTATTTTCTTAACAAATAAACATCCAACTCACCACATTGCTGCTCTGAAAACACCGTAGATGTATTTGCTATGTCTTGTATATTTTATGATTAAAAAAAGATTATAATTTTCTGTTTGTTATTAACAATAACTATTTTATGTTTGTTTTTTTATTTATTTATTTATTTTTTATTTTTATTTTTTTTGTTCTTTTTACTATAAATATTGTAACTATTTGTAGATTACAATGTGAATTAAAACATTCTTTTGTCCAGTTGATATATAATTTTAAATCTTGTTTCATATTTTTAAAAAGCCCTTTATATACAGTAAACTGAGCACTGTACCATACTGACAGTCTATATGGTTGTAAATACTTGCTGTACAGAATACTATTTGTGACCACAAACACAAAGAGTCTCTTCGGAGCTGTGTCATTTGTGACTTGGGAGTCTTACTATTGTGCAGCACTAGGTACACAACTCTGCTGTGTAACAGAGTATTAAACTCCAATGAACTGGCCACAATCTGCAGCACACGGTCATATCCTCTCACTGCACTCTCTACAGGACTGCTTTCCACTGGGAGTGAGTTCATACGCGCATTTACATCATGGAGTGTGTGTAGAGGTAAGTGGTTCTGCGATAATGCTGTTCACAGCCAATTTATCACAATGAATTACACTACAGCCTTGTGGTGGTTAATGGCTATAGGTACCACTGATTACCTTTTTAAAGGCTTAAGCTTTTTCCAAAGGCTTAAGCTACATTATGCAAAGTTCGGAGACGGAAAAGTAGAAATAAAGAGTCTGTGTGCTGCTGATTTGTCTTCTGTCCAACAACACCAAACTGGAAAGCTCTCAGAAACAAACTGGTAGAGAAGACAACTCTGATGTTAATGTCACAGGTTTATATACACTTTAAACATGGACTTATATGCTTGCCCAGTCTTTCTGTCAATGTGCTGGCGGGAAAGTAAATAATCTGCACAGGTGCAAAAGGTCAAGGTGCACACTGAAGAGGGTCATCATGTAAATCAATCATCATCTAAAGGCTGCTTTTCTTTTGCTTCTTTTAAACCTCTTAAACCTCAAGTTCATGAAAAATTTTCAACTGGAGAATTCTGGTGGCAAAATGGTGTTTACTTGTTCTTTCCCCCTGGGGATTTTTTCCCACTATTTCTAGATAGACGTCAAATGCACTAACAGTGCCCAAAGGCTGTCAACTGCATGTGCAAGCAAAAAGGCAAAAGAGGAGAACTAAACTGCATCCAGTTTTCTACACCAGTTTGGCGTGAGACACGTTGAAATAAGCTGCAGCTGTGAGGATGGTAGCCAGAAAGAATGACACTGGAACCATTAAAAAAGTCACTTAAAGAAAATAGCTTGTTAAAGAGTCGACCATTGGCGAGTTTCTCTCAGTTGCTTTGGCAGATTTTCAAATACAAATGTAATTTTTAAAAGTGCTGTAAGATGAGGCTTAATGAGGTTGTTCTTAGATTTTAGTTAGTGCAACCTCTACACAACACTAGATCATGGAGCTAAAACAAAATAATAAGGCAGTTGTCAGATACATGTAAACAGACTTTTATTATTTCCAGGGGGGGTCAGGAAAACAGCATATTTATCAGTGCACCATGGTAAGACAGAGAGGAAAACAGACAAGAAACCCCCAACAAATATAGTCAAATATCTCAATGTATGTCTCTTCATATAACCACCACCCTGTGATCATATAGTAAGCCTATTGCTTAAATCAAATGCTGATAGCCAAGCATAACATTATAATTTCCCTGAATTAAGTACACATATTGTGCATTGAAACAGTTACTTGCTTGAAACTATACTTATGTATAGCTTTAAACAATTATTTGCCATTATTGAAAACTATATTTATGAATTACACAGGAAGGGAGTATAAGGTAAGTTCAATACTTTTTACATGGTCAAAAATCACTGACTTCGATTTAACTATAATGAACTGGTGAAGGTGAACTTGTAAACACAAGGCCTAATAGCCCCCCATTTAAAATGCAGGTATTGGCACTCACACTCATTTAAAAACAATCTGGACAACATATTCACAATCCAAGAATGTGTAGTTCTTACATACATAAACAAAAAGAGCTCTTTCCCTGGTTAGGTAATTCTATCACTTTGTTCACCCCTGACCAGTTTGCATGCCCGATAAAGGATTAGTGGTTGCAGCTCTTGTCATTTACACATTGGGAGTTTGGATTCTGCACAAACTGAATTAAATTCGAATTGTGAATTTTTACTCTGTGAATTGTTATTTAGATATTCACTTAGAGCCTCACACTTAACGTAGTGTGCACTCTGTCTACATTTTAAGGGTGGGATGACGCTAATAATGGAGAGGCCTGATGCCTGGTGCAAAAAATGAAACTTCACAGAATCAATATACACATTTTTCTATAAACTACACAATTAAAACATCATATTTACACAACCATTGTGAAAGTGATTTTGTATTGTTGACACAATATTTTCTACTATATCAGCATTAGTCATGGGCAACCTGGATTCAGAAGCTACAACCAAATCCTACATATATGTATTAATTTTCATTCATTTTCATTTCATTCATTACTATTCATTAAATAACCTGATTCTAATCACCACAACTCTTCAGCCAGGTAGAGGAGTTCATTAGTGAAATCACCTGCTTTGCATGCACAGGTAGAAGCAGGTGGAATATGTGGAATTGGATAGTAGATTCTGAATTGAGGTTGCCCATCACAGATCAGCCTTAAGTTTTAGATGCAATGTATCAATCAAGAGGCACAAACTTTTGAGCCTGCTGCACACCAATCTCGGCCACGTATAATGCTCCTGTTTTGACGTCAATGTCGACCAGGTGGGGCTTCACTTCCTCCGCGAGCTGGATAGTACTGATGACTTCACACTGACCAATCACTCCTACAGGAGGCGCCTTCAACAGAGTGATCTGATTACTGTTCAGCTGAACCACCACAAAATACTTCTGATCGGATGTTTGTCTGGAAAAGAACAGACAGATCATGTATAAAGTATATGTTTAAAGTTGAAGTAAGATAAGATGTTCCTCTATTAGTCCCTCAATGGGGAAATTTACAGTGTTGTGGCAGAAAGGGCAGCAGTATAAAAAGGATAAAGACATACAAAAAATAAAATAAATAACAATAATATGTATTAAGTAAAGATTTAAGTAGAGAAATGATACATCACATGTAATCACATACATACACACAACTGTAATTATGACCACCGCTAGCGAAGCTAGCGAAAGCGGTCATTACAGTGTTGCCGCGACTTTTTTCCCTTTTTTTTTTTTTCTCCAGTGAATGTCCGTCAACGATTGCCGAGACACTGGAAGTCTGGGGGACATGAATCTTTCTAGGCATGTTGCCCTAGAACTTTTCGAGCGACTAGAAGCTTTTGGCCCCCAAGGGCCACCCACCCGCTGTGCCAGTGTCTATGGAAGAGGGGGGAGACGCCCAAAAGTTTTTGCTGAATAACTCAATGAACATTTCACAGAACATGAAATTTTTGTGATATGTCGGTGTTACAGAGGCGTTTCGACCCAACCCATAAACACTCACTTAAACCATAGCGCCACCTATGGGTAAATGCAAAAATTGGGATTTTGTATTGCCAATATCTTGGACCGAGAAGGTGGGAACTGCACAAAATACGTCATGCACAATCAGCACAAAGACCTCTAAAAGCACAGCACATGCCATGAAATTTGGCCCATAGGGGCGCTGTAATTGTACAAAATGTCATTTTTTCTATTATCTAGCGAACGCTAATGTTTACAACCGATTTTTTTTTTGTCATGAGATCTATTGACCCTCACACATTGAAAACACTGGTCAACGCCCACTTCCAACGAAAACAATTTACGTGAAATTTTAACACTGAAAACGAATCCAAACGAACTCGTCATAGGTCGTTCATGTGAATCTCACCAAATTTGGTATATGTCATCTACAGACAATGCTGACAAAAAGTTATCAAAGGATTTATCTTGAGATAAACCATTTCGAAGTTACATGTCAATGAACATTTACCACGTAGCTCAAAATTCTTCAAAAGTCCATATCTTGGCTTCTAATTGCTCAAATTTGGTCAAAGTTGACATGCCAACTCTAAACAGATTTCTTTTCATGCATTGTACAAAATCTCATTTTGCCTATTTCTTTCACAAATCACTCCTGCACACTACACAAACACACACTGTGTGATTCATTCAAAACCCACATCCATGCCCACTTCCAAGAAATCATTTCCACACAAATTCTCACCTCACAACACTGCTCTACCACACATTCATCATACCAACAGTTCCCACATTTCAATACACTGCGGCTCTATGCGGTACATCTAGTTATTTAAATGTATTTGAAATATATTTGAATTACTTTACACTATTTTGTCATTTGTATTTTACAGGGTAAAAAAACATCAAGTTCAACTACAACTTCATACAACAATGGTCATTAGCTAAATGACACACTGGCTAACTAGGTAATCCAACCTAATGATTGGGGAAAACCACTACAAACTTTCTAACAATGTTATGAATCCCAAACTATTTTCATTACAAAAAAACAATACTTTCTTGTTACATGGTTTGTTCTTTGCAGTTTCAAAGAAAGAATAAGAGAGGACTTAAGAGAATTTATAAAAAATGACACGGCTGAACACCACAGTGTTGGAGTCAGCCTATGAGGTAAAAAAAAAAAAAAAAAAAACTGATGTCAGACAAGACCTGTGTGATGTTAGCCTGACAAGCCAGCTTACCTCAAACTGTGGTCTGTCCATGATGAATAGACCAGGCACAATTCAAGGTGCAATATTAACAGTTGTCTTTTTAAACTGCTTCTGCATTTATTTTGATAGAGCCACAACCAATCAGACTAAAGAGCTTGCTTACAATGGGCTTGTTTGAAATGAACTGGCTGAGTGGTTGGCTTACAGCAATGCATTCTGGACTTGAAATAGTGACATTTTGGGGCAGTCCCCTCAAAACGCCATGGCACCATGTCTACATGATTTATGAAGCCAGCTAAAAGCATCTTACCTGACTGAGTATGGGCCATCTTCACTAAAGCAGCTTCCCCATGTACCAAGCCAGTCTCCTGTTACAGCATTGAAAACTTGGATTCTCTTGTTTCCCCGATCAGCCACCCACACCTGAGGAGGTAAAAGGTGAGTATTTTTTCTTCAATGCCGTATAGAGAAAGTGATTCCCATTTCTTATTGCTATTACACAGTAGGGCTGCACAATATATCGAAAATATCGTGATATCGCAATATACATACAGCGCTGCTCATAAGTTTACATACTGTTACAGAATTCATGGTTTCTTGCCCATTTGTAACAGAAAAATCAATGACACAAAAAACTTTTCTTCCCTACATGTGGTTAGTGGACAGTTGAAGCCATTTATTGTGAAACAAATGTGAGAACTCAATTTAAACCAAAGTAACATAAGAAATTACCAAAATTACCCTGATCAAAAGTTTACATACCCCAGTTCCTAATACGGTGTATTTCCACCTTTAACATCAATAACAGCTTTAAGTCTTTTGGGGTAGTTGTCAATGAGTCTCTTAATCTTCTCAGATGGTAAAGCTGCCTATTCTTCTTGGCAAAAAGCCTCCAGTTCTTGTAAATTCTTGGGCTGTCTTGCATGAACAGCATGTTTCAGGTCAGAGTGGTTCAATAATATTGAGGTCAGGAGACTGAGATGGCCATTCCAGAACCTTCACTTTATGCTGTTGTAGCCACTAACTGGTTGATTTTGCCGTATGCTTGGGATCGTTGTCGTGCTGGAATGTCCAAGTACGTCTCATGCGCAGCCTCCGGGCTGAGGAGTGTAGATTTTCCTCCAGTATTTTTTGATAATGGGCAGTTTTCATCTTGCCATTAACTCCGACCAAATTTCCTGTGCCTTTCTAGCTCACACATCCCCAAAACATCAGGGATCCACCACCGTGTTTCACTGTTGGAATTGTGTACCTTTCATCATACGCCTTGTTGATGCCTCGCCAAACATAGCGTGTATGGTTTTTCCCAAAAAGTTAAATTTTGGTTTCATCACTCGACATTACTTTCTCCCAGAAGGTTTGGGGTTTATCTCTGTGCAGTGTGGCATATTAGTGACGAGATTCTTTGTGGCATTTGCGTGAAAGTGGCTTTCTTCTGGCAACTCTACCATGCAGCCCATTTTTCTTCAAGTGCCTTCTTACAGTACTGCTTGAGACATCCACATGACATTCTTTGAGGGAGAGTTGAATTTCACCTGATGTTATTTGAGGCCTTTTCTTCGCATCCCGAACAATTTTCCTTGCAGTTGCGGGGGAAACTTTGCTTGGTCTATCAGACCGTGGTTTGATGTCTACAGTTCCTCTTACTTTCCATTTCTTAATTAGTGTTTGAACAGTCCTGACAGACATCATCAACTGTTTGTCAATTTTCTTATATCCCTTTCCTGTTTTTTACAGTTGTGCTACCTTTTTCTCGTACTGTAGATCCTTTGGAAATTGCTTTGCTTTTCCCATGATTCTGCATCCAAGACATCAGAACAGCACCACATGAGGGATACAAGGGTTTCTCAGGAGTCCAAAAACTCACTGACTTTTATACACACCCACTAATTACAAGCTAACAGATCACAGGTGAAGATAGTTACCTTTAATAGCCATTCAATCCCAATTGTTTCAGGTTAGGTGCAGATTATCAGGCCAAAATTACAAGGGTATGTAAACTTTTGATCAGGGTGATTTGGATAGTTTCTGTTGTCATTGTGCTTTGAAAAGAGTAAACACAGATATTTCACAATACATGGCTTTGGCCAACCACTATTCAAGAGTGAAAGAAAACATTTTGTGTTATCATTCATTTTCTCTGAGAAATGGCCAAAAAAAAAACCATTGTGTCGGGGTATGTAAACTTATGGGCAGCACTGTACAAAACAATAAACATTGTGATATACAGTGATCCCTCGTTATTCGTGGAAGTTACGTTCTAAAAATAACCCGCGATAGGCAAATCCGCGAAGTAGTCAGCTTTATTTTTTACAATTATTATAGATTTTTTGAGGCTGTAAAACCCCTCACTGCACACTTTATACACTTTTCTCAGATGGACGTTGACATTTTCTCACATTTCTCTCTCTTCAACTCTCAAAGTTCAAACTTGTAAACATACAGCACTTCAGAGTCACACAGCTAGCGATGGAAGATTTATGCAAATTTAACAAGCTGAGCGCATTCTGTACTGTACAGGAGATTGATTGACAATGCTCTACAGTCAATTAGCCAATCAGGGCGCAGAACACAATGCGTTGTAAAAAAAAGCATGCACTAAAAAAAAAAATCCGCGAAACAGCGAGGCCGCGAAAAGTGAACCGCGTTATAGCGAGGGACCACTGTACATATCGCAAACCATGGCTTAACTGCAATAAATGGGACATTACTATAAGATGTTTCACGCTCCACATATGAAGAGTCCTACTGCCCTTGATATCCACCCCCACAGGCTGTGCACTGGCTACGGCCTAACAGTAAAGACTAAGCTGAAAGATGTTAAAACTATATTTAAATATTTAAACTATACTTAAAAATGTAAATGTTTTTTTTTTTTTAATCGCAAAACATATCATTATCGCAACATATAGCAATGTTACAGCATATCACACATTTTTCCAATATTGTGCAGCCCCTATTACACAGCACACAAATTTAAATTGTTGAACAAATTTAATCCATCACATGTGATCGGGGGCAGCCATGACAACTGCACACTGTTATCGAAATTTTATGACATACCCTCTGATAACTATCCACTGCCACACTGTGCGGAATGTAGAACTGAGCGAGCTCCTGGCCTTTCTCTCCGTGCACCCACACCACCTGTAAATCTAAACATTTGGCACATTCAGTTACCAGTGCATATTTTATTTATACTTACTGATATTTTACTCAGATTTTGTTTATAATCACTGATGATTACATAACCTAGCTACACCAAGCTTGGAACCGAAGCACAAGCGATTGCAGAGCCATGTATGTGATTGGCAAAGGACAAAAAAAGCAGGAAATAGGGGGAACACAGAGCGGCATGGCAACAAAGCAGCCATTACACACTCACAGTGACATCATTTTTGATAGCCTTCTTTTAACAAGTTCAGTATGCCAATATATTACTGCAATATGCAAACTCAGATTTCCAGGGGGAACGGGGGTCATTTTAAAGAAAATCAGTAAGTCCTGATTAATCAGGGCAAATCACTTGTATGAGAGCATAAACTAACAATAACTTACACTTTAGTTAACTGGAAGGAGCTACACTAGATTTAAAAAAGCATTCATTCATTCTAAAAAAAAAAAAAAAAGACCAAATTCCTAAAACAGAAATTACATAACCATTTTTCCGCTTCGGTTCTTTGTCTGGCATAGCCTGGTGGGTAACTCAGGTAGATGAATTATGTCTACCTTTTGATAATTTTATCAGACGGTTGTTCATGCCTCCATCGCCATCCACAATATATATTTCACCAGAGGTGTGGACAAAGATTTCTGCTGGCTGGTCAAACTGGAGTGGATTGACACCTGAGCCTGGTTGGCCAGGTGTACCCAGAACCTGCAGGAGCTTGCCTGATGGGGAGTACTTCTTCACTGTGTGCCCATATGGGCCTGGTAAGCAAAAGACAGTAAAAAGGGACCATTCACAATGCCTGCAGTTATGAGCACTGCTAGCACCAAAGAATACAGCTATACAGGTTTTATCAATGTTTTCCTTCTGTCTGTCCATTCCACCCCACATTTTCCAACCAACAACATGGAGACATTTTCATTTTATTTTAATAATATGTACCAATAGCAATTTAAAATAAAATCCTTCAAAACTGTTGAAATACTGAGTACAAAGTATTTTTCATTAAATAAGATCCACAAGCACACAGCAAAAGTGAACCAACGACATTAACTGCTATAAGGACAGAAGAATGGTGAAAAAGCTTAACACTTCAGTGGGGTCTTTAGGGATCTACAGGGGAGAACAAATGCTAATATGTTTGACTAGAACCCTATGGAGAAAATGCTAAGCTACACTGAACTAACTTATATTTTGAGAAAACAAAGTTACAAATTTGACTACCCGTGTGATTATCCTCTAACATAAATGAGCATTTTTGAAGCTTTCTGGCAATATCATTAACAAAATAATAAAATACTATAAAACAACATATAATTTCTTTCATTATATAAATCAAATAGACTAAGTACAGATCATATTGGCATATTCCTACATAAGAATAACATGTATAACATTTGAGTTTTAATAGTAAAATACATTTAGCGCTTGGCTTGGAATGTTACATCACAGGCTAACATAATTAGCTGATATGTTTCAATCAATGGGAAAACTGCTAAGACTGCTATCTCCACTCAGAAAATGAAATGTGTGAACTGAATGCACATGCATATCTGCAGGTCTGAACTTCTGTGTCTCAGTTAGGTATGCAATTTCACCTTATCTTAACAAGCACCTAGTGGAAGGCATGAATATTGGATGTTTCACAGAAATGTATGAAAAAAATCATATCAATATTATCGTAATATTTGTTGAGATATAGTTCCGTTTTTTTGTTTCTGCAATAGCTATCTCAAAGCCACCTGCTCTTCTCCGTTCAGACCATTCAGAGGGCGGCAGCTTTTAGGACTGCTTCAATGTGCCCCTGCACATGCTACTGTTTACATTTTCATTTGCACAGCTCTTTTACATCAGTCTTAACTCTGTCTAAATAAAAAAAAGGTGAACATGAAACACTTTGCTTATTTTGTTTAACATACTGATATATATCGTACATTGATCTGTCAAAAACTAGGCCTACCAGGATATCAATTTGTTCCATATCGCCCAGCCCCAAGTCATACCATGTACCATACCATGTACCGCACCAGTACATCTAATTAAAAACACAGCATTAGCTCCACACATAATAAAAACTCACCAGTTCCAACATCGGTAACCCAGACAGAGGGGTTGGTAAGGGCATTAGCGACAAAAATTCCATGGGGCATCTCTAGAGTTGTGGTATTCCAAGATTCCATGAAGTCTCCATCTGTGTCGAAGACAAGTACTTTTGCTACATTTTCTCCTCTCTGGTTAACAAAAATAAATAAATAGATAAATATTGTCACAAACAATACTTTATTTTTACAATATTTATAATTACACACACACAACAAGTGTTACAACATGGTGTTTGTGTAATCTTACCTGAGCAACGTACACCAAACCAGCTACATGGTCAACAGCCACTCCAAAAACTGTACCAGTAAAATCCTCAGTGTATTTAGGCCATGTCAAGTCCAGTTTAAACAGAGGCCTTCCAATGAACAGATTATCTGTTTTTGATGCAAGAGTGGGCAACTGGGAAAAACACATTATATGACATTAAGTTCTGCTTGAATGGTATTTGTAGTGTTTAGTCATGGTGCTATTTGTGCATTAGGGTGTTGAATCTAAGGGCGCTTCAGACCTAAAGTTCGATTGTTTTGGTCCGCACTAGTGAGAAAAATGTTACAATGTAGCAAACAGAGGTGGGTACGGTTTGCTTTCACATATGCATAGTTGTAAACTAACCAAAATAGTCCGCGAAGGCCATCGCCACCGGAACCAGACTAAAACGTGCCACGTTCAATAATAATAATGCACTAAACTCTACTGTTCCATCCAATTTGGCTTCGTTGCTTTCACACCTGAGGAACCGTAAAAAAGCAGGGCAGATAAAGCCCACCCCTTTTTAGCGGTCTCGGACTGGTTGATTTGGTGCGCACCAAAGTACAGAGATTGCATTCACACCAACGAAAACGAACCGAACTAAGAACTTTTGGTTCGAATGGGACGTTTGGTGCGCACCAAATGCTGTCAGTGTGAAAGCACCCTAAGCTGCCCATTCCTGATATCAACAGAATAGGAAGAACATTTCAATTCATTATGCTTCAAAAAAAAAAAAAGAAACATGCAAATAAAAATGCTGTCTGACTATATCTGTTGTCTGACTATTTCACTATATCTGAAATAAGAATATAATTTAAGACAAGAAGCATGTGAGTCATTCCAAGCAGTGGGATTTTAAAAACCTTAGCACAGACATGTCCAAAGTCCGGCCCGCGGGCCAAATCCGGCTCCTTTCCACCGGCCCGCGGCACCTCTCAGAAAACAGGTGTTGGTAGCCTTTCTTGCTACAGAGCCATAACTACCCCCGCGGAATGCCCGTGATTATTTTGTTATGCTAAATCGCTTGCATATGCTAAACTGGTGGAGGTGTTAATAGTCTTCACCGCCTTGCCATTTCTTGAATTATTCAGCGGTTTATGGCAGTACCAACCCAAAGTATATCGACATTGTCGGGCTGGGCCTTTGCCCAGGGCGCACTTTCGTGAAGGGCGCCGTGCTATTGGCCTCACGAGCGCTTGAAATATATATATATATATATATATATATATATATATATATCATCTTAAAAAGTTTTTAATATCTATCACATCACTGTGTAGGAAATTGGCAAATTGGCGCCCCCTTTGGCTGCCCACGCCCCTGCTGAAAAGTTCCAGTGCACAGAAGCTGCGAGAGAAGGGCAAAGGGGAGGGGGCGCGGGGGACAGTTCACCTCCGCGTCTCTCAAATGCAATGCACAAGTGGGCAATACTCTGCAATTAGTGAGCGAAGTCAGTCACACATAAGCTTTCTTCCCAATAACGCACATTTTATTCCTACCATTATATTTACAGGTTTATAATTCCTGCACATCTTTTAATTGTGTGAAAGGGCTAATAAAACAGGGCAATACAAAACGAGCAGGCGGTCACCAAGGTGAATAAGTCTTAACTCCTAGTCGGCAGTGACAGTGTTCGGGGATGGGAAATACAGTATGTTGACTGTCGAGTGACAAACAGGAGATAAACAGAAAAAGGTCAAAGCCATTAGAAGTGTAGAAACGAGCAAAAGATGAAGGTATGCAACTGTTCTCTCTGCATGATCACGTTATCCATGCCATGAATGAAGGGCTAATGTTAATCATGGTATAACTCTTACGTTTGTTAGCCTTCTAGCTATGATGCTACGATTGCTATACTCAACAATAATTCGGTCTTAGCTCAACAAACACAAGATCTAATTTCACCATAAGATTTGGCTTTGCAACAAAACGGTTACAAGTAAAGTTATTATTGATTTCCATAATTTGGATTAACGTTGAGCCCTGTCATTAGCCAACAAAATGTTATGGCAGTTTGCAATTTGCTGCAACTCATAGTTTGCATAGTTTAACTATAGGGTAGTTTAGCATAGTAAACCAGTCATACCTGAACGTGTAAAAAGCATACTGTAGAATTCGAGGCAGTAACCAAGGAGCTAATTGTTCCTCCCTAAAGATAGCGTCTAATGACGGACATTTGGCATGTAAGGGCATGCTATCATAATGAAATTGTAATTTATGGATGTTTTGTATAAGAGTTTTTGTAGCCTACAGTGGTGTGATGTTAATTTCAAGTGCAATTCTATAATAAGAATCGCTATGTGCTTATAACAAAACGTGCAAAATTATGTTTTTTTTGTCATGGGGGGGGGGGGCGCTCGAGGGGGTCTCGCCCGGGGAGTAATTCAATGTAGAACCGCCACTGCAACGAACATTGTAAACATGGGGGAAATAATATGTAATCACAACATTCACAAGAACACTTCAAAACGACATGATGACCTCTCGGATATCTTAAGTTGCTTCTGCCCCCACAATCGCAACAGCAAGCGAGCCAGGATGAGAATGGACGCGGTTTTCCGTGATGTTCCACTCCGGTGTTAGGTCAGTGTTGGATATGTACCAGTCAGGAAGAGGGTTGACTCGGCGATCCGTGGCGTAGCAGGATCGAGCTCAGCCTGGCGGTGTTGGCTCTAGTGATCTCCTTTCTTTGGTTCGAGCCCTCTCTCGGACGACAATTTTAAATGTGTGTGAATTTTGTTACTGTTCATGCCATAGACATATAAACATAGACGCCGCCTTCCGCGTAGAACCATACGTTAATCTCGCCGCCATATTGGATGTGGCAAAGTGGAGATTCTTCAACCGTCATTCATGTGCTGCGTTTAACTGTACCAACAGGTTTACCGTCCAAACGCGATCACATGGGATTATATTTCACATGTGAGACTGGAAAAATACTTTTCATTGTATTTGGCCATTATAACGTAGTATTACGAATAGAATATTCTGACTTTGTAGGGTATTTCAGCTTGCTTTATTCAACGAGAGTAGGTCTGACAGTGCTTCAGCTGACAGTGATGCCGCTGGTGTGTTTGTCAGAGAATTAGAAAGCAACTTTAAAACACCACCACTGGGCTACAAAAGTACCCATTAAGCCAAGGACATACATGGTGTCAGAAGACTATAATAAGCGTAAACTGACATGACTGTTGCAAGGTTTGTAGGCCTATAAAAAATAAATATAGGCTACTATGACGAATATTGGGCATTTATAGATGTCTCCCCACCCCCCTTCCCCAACTTCCGTGTGGTTTGATGGATTAACTGTCCATACTCAGTTTTAGCCAAAATTAAAATGAATAGCTCTGGGCGCCTTTATCTAGACGGTGCCGCAATGGTCCTTTGCTACTGTAGACAATTTTATGAGTAAAGTAATCTATGCAGATTGGATACCGTTAGTCAATATTAATTATTGCAATGCAGACTCTTCTGTGAATGAGGTTACTGGACAAACAGGTCAAATAGAGGAAGAGACCAGTCTGTTTGCTCAAACGTCTCATCTCAACTCTCACACATTACGAACCCTGATTAGCTGGCTATAGTTATCGCCGACTAGCATAATCTTACCTCTGTCTTTGTTTCCCTGTCCCTGTCTCTGCTTCGTGAGAAGAATTTCCTGATATCCAAGTCATTCCATACTGTTTTACCCCATGTAGGATAATTTGTTTGTTAAAATGGTGTATACTTTTGTAGCAGAAACGTCTACCACACCTCATCTTTCCCGTATCGTGCACGTGCACTAAACTTGACGCACGTTTACAGTTACAGTGAGAATGTGAGAATCTCCCAGACAAATCAGAAAATTAGTTAGAAAGTAGAGGTGGCAAAAGTTAGAACTATCTTTCCTACATCCTACTGCTGCTTTTAATTAGGCAGAAAATAAACTAATTTATTACTAATACAGATAAGGCCAGTAAAGGCCTATTGATGCACATATACTGAAATCTGGATTTCGCACACTATTTATAACTTTAACATTAAAAGTAATATATGTTGTTTTGATGCCTGTTTGTTCCTCATATATGTACGTGTTTGACTGAATGGGTGAATAAAATGCATCGAGTTAAATATGATTGTAGAAAGGGGCTTTATGAAGTTCGGTACATTTACTTGCATTGGTTTACGGGGTAGATTTGCCACATCCAATATGGCGGACACGCTGACGTATCCCAACAACGGGCTGCCAGCTCAATGCGGCGTCTATGTTTATATGTCTATGGTTCATGCAACATGTTTTTATTGTGTGTAGATGACACTTGTGTGTGGTCGTTCATTGCACTTTCGTTGCTGACAGACTCTTTATACGGCAAAACTTTGTACCGTTGTCTCAGGCACATGCTTCATGCTTATGGTGATCCGGGGGCGGGGACGTGTTGTAGCCTAGGCGGGGGCTTCATGGATATTCAGTGAAATTCACCAGTCAAGCTGACCACAGCCCAAGCCGTTACACCGGGAGAAAAGGGTATTTGTGAAGCTCACATATGTTGTGGGAAGAACCGGTTGCAATGCTCGTTGAACTGCAGTGGGACACTGATACAGACTGTCGGAGTCGACACCAGCTGGATAAAGACAGGTTCCAAGAGATTCTGACATTTGCCAAGAAAATGCTGAGCTTATTTCGCCCTGTGAGAAGACATTCTCACTTTTGAACTTTAACAAGAACCGCGTGAGTGACTCCCACTTGCGTGACATCATCAAAACCACTGCGTTTGAGCCAGACTTAAGGCCTGGATATACTCGCCGCGCGCAGTGGTGCGCGCGCAAAAGTGACGTCAAAATGACGTCAGTGCACATCTGGCACGGCGTTCTCAAGCGCAGGTTTGCCGTGCGTGCACCTCCGATTTTTTGTAACTTGCGCGCGGCAGCCCCATTGAAAACCATAGGCAATGGCTAGTCTGGTTTCAGCTAACTTTAGCCTAGTAACTACCAGCCTAAACATGTATTTTCCATTGCTACAAATCAGCTAATATTACTGGAAACTCACAAGAAATACAAACACTGACTAAAAACTTTTAGGATTTTGTTCAGTTTTATCCACAAATCAACTTAGGTGCAAACCTGCAGTTCGTTTATTAAGCTAACTTTTTGCCTAATCCTATCATCACTCATAAGGTCTAAACACTGTAAATATACACACTGACTCAAACCTTTTCGGATTTATCCAGTTTAATTCCCAAATCATGATGTAAACCTGCAATTCAGTCATGTTTCACTCCTCTGACACGCAAGGCTCCCGAACTACTGAGGCATTTGACACCTCTGACGAGGAGAAGATTGCCGTGTGTGTCGAATGAAGTATATATGGGCGTGCGGCGCTGTGACGTCACGTTTGCGCGCGCACTTCTGCATGCGGCGAGTATACACCTAGCTTTAGGGCTCATTTCCACCGCCTTGTTCAGCGCGTAGCCGTGTTCAGCGCGTGGGCGTATACAATAGGTTTGTATGGGGACAAAATACGCTCAGAACACGCTTGCGGTGGGAATGGTCTCATCTGCTAACGTGCATTCTAAATACGGACAGAATACGGCCACGCGCTGAACACGCAGAGAGTGCGGTGGAAATGGGCCCTTAGCATTTTTGCAGCAATCGAAATCTCAGTAGGCTACCACGTCACGTTTGTGCAGGAGAGTTACTTGTTTAGTCTTCTGGGGTAGGCTAAATAAATTCTAAAATGTGTGTGTGTAATTGTGATCAAAACTCTCAGTGGTTTGTACTTCTGAATAAGATAAATGTTAATAGTATGTTATGTATAACAATAAATTATGAATAGTGTTTTTTTTTTCACTCAGACTTTTTCTGCATTTTATTACTGGTCTTCAAATATAAAATGCACAGTAATTTTGGTAAACACATATTTTCTTTTGTGTTTGAAATGTGAAGACATAAAAACTATGCCATTGCAACAAACATTTCATTAAGTACTTAATTTGCATATTATTAATATTATTAGTACTATTAATATTATTATTATTGTTATTCCTATTGTGTGTCATTACAATGGTTGGCCCTCACACATGTTCACCTCGCCAAATCCGGCCCCCCTGGCAAAAAGTTTGGACACCCCTGCCTTAGCACTACCTTACAGGCATGAAGATCAGGGGTGCTGCTAAGAGGGGCTAGGTCAGGATGATTCAGGGGGCCCAAAGCTTTACAGGGCCCACAGAGCACTATAATATGGTTGGGATGAGAGACCACAATGATCTTCTTCCAGGGGGCCCACAATTATTAGCGACACCCCTGATTTAAGATGTATGTCCATGCAGTTTCTCTGTAGTGTACCTGACTGGATTGAGACCACATTTATGAGGAACAATGCTATCAGAAATGCATCAGAATTACACTTCCGAAAAACCTGTCAATCTGTGGTGAGTTTGCAAGGACAGAGGGGGTGATATTTCTTCCCCTAACAATGTTGCCCTTGCTCTGTTTAGCTCTCAGTTTGACCAGTTGCTGATCAAAATGTGTGACGTGTAATGTCACAGTTAAACGTTATCCGCTGCATCTCGAACCTGTATCAACTTCTGATACAGCTATGTTGTTCATTACCCCTACCATTACATTAAATACAACAAAATAAATTCGTAATCGATCAACAAGCAGTGGGGTAAAGTAGGCTTGGTGTTCTCTGCAGGATTCACAAATTAACGTTATAGCAGTAGAAAGCCATTTCAGCTTTAAGGCTGATAGCAGACCCACAAGGCGAATATACCTCGCTATGCCATACAATTAATTTCTCACATGTTGGTCAACGTTTAGCCCAACGTCTCGCCTGAAACATACTCAGTATATGTATACACTCATTGGTTTCGTCCTAAAAACACGACTTTCAACATCTATCATGCAACTGTAGGATTCGGTCATAAGGGGATATCTACAAAACAGGTTTCTGAGCGCTTCCGTACACCGCGATTGTTGCGAAAAAGGACTTACCTGTAAATTTACTGTGCAATATAAAATTCCCACTAGAATAAACATTCCAGTGATCTTCATAATTATCGGATTCCAGAGCATGTTCTTCTTACATGTTTTCATTTCGAGATGTAGTGCTAGCCTTTTCGTGCCATTATTGTCATAGTTCCTGTTTTAGTCACGTGGTAACATTTGACTCTAATCAAAAGGTCAAGCTCCATATCCGTTCATTTGCACAATACACCGCCTCTGCCTGCCTAAAATTATACAGGAGAACCAGAAACGGTTTAAAATCAGACTGTATATGAGCCATTGTTTTACATTCGCGATAATTGTGACGTGTGAGATTTTGTTTGGCATTTTACACCAAACTAAAATTTAACTAAACTAAAAAGTGTAACAGTACTTATTTAACTGGGAAATTTCAGATAACTGCTGTGGGTTAAGTTGTCATGTGGCACAACTTACCCCATACGTGCAGTGGGCCTATGTATAGGTTAAAAGAAAACGTCGGTGTAAAATGAAAATTGGCATGTTAAAACATAATACCAAGTTAGTATGTTTGCTGATGATCATTTCGAACTTTGCTATTTTTAGCATTCGAGAAGACTAACAATGCTAGTGCTAAGGGCATAAAGAAAGCTTGAACATAACCCTTTAAACCATTAAAAAGCTTGAAGAAACTCCATACTTCATTTATAGTATAACATTGCTATTTCCCACCAGGTATACTGTGTATAAGCTGAAAGTAAAGTACATTGAAAGGCAAGCACAAATGTCCACGCCAACAACCAGTGCTTCCATGGGCACCATCTTAGATTGTGCTGAAAAGTGCACCAAATATACCTCTATTGGAGCAATGGAAAAAGTTTTAAATCAAAATATCAAGTGGTGTAGATGTTATGGCCCTTCAAACTTTGAGGGCCATGGTCCTTTCTGCTCGCTGATTCATTACCTGGTCCCTGGAGGGACTGACCAGATATTGCAGTGACCCTGTCTGTCTGTCTCTGTGTGTGTGTGTGTGTGTGTGTCTGTCCGCCCATAGGGGGGACCATAGACATACTATATGTATAGTATGTCTATGGGGGGGACCAGATTGCTGATTACCAGGTCCCCGGAGGGATTGACCAGGTATTGCAATGACTCTGTGTGTGTGTGTGTGTGTGTGTGTGTGTGTGTGTGTGTGTGTGTGTGTGTGTCTGTCCGCCCATATGGGGGAGCAGGTTGCTGATTACCTGGTCCAGAGGTATTGACCAGGTCTTGCAATGAGCCTGTCTGTGTGTGTCTCTGTCTGTCTGTCTGTATGTCTGTCTGTCTGTCCGCTCATATGGGGGGCCATCTGTGTGTGTGTGTGTGTGTGTCTGTCTGCCCATATGGGGGGCCAGGTTGCCATCTCTGATTGCACTTGTTGCGTTTGTTTTTAATGTTTTTTCGAGGCCCATTCATTTATGAAGTTAATGAAATTAATAAAAATTATGGGCCTTGAAAAAATTAATGTGGCGATCAGGATAATATCCTATATTATAGGCCTGAAAATTGGTACTCTTCGTACCATTACTCTTCGTCAGACTGGGGTAGACAGAAAGTGTTGATCAAAAGTTACAGGCATCTCAAAACTGGATTTTGGGTTGGGCAGAATATACATTTTTTACTTTTTTATCATTAGCTGTGAGACCTCCAATTAACCAAGATCTGTTTGGGGGCCAAAAGCTTCTATTCACTCAGAAGCTACCAGGGCTACATGCCTACACAGATTCATGTCCCCCAGAGTTCCAGACTCCCAGCAATCATTGACGGAAAATTGGTGAAAAAAAAAAGGGAAAAAAGTTGCGACAACACCAATATGACCTCTTCCACTCGCTTCGCTAGCGGCAGTCATAATAATAATAATAATAATAATAATAATAATGATGATAAAAATACCGTGTGGTTGCATTACCAGCAGCCACAAATGCAACATTGTAGCCAGTGAAAATCTTTTCAAAATTTCGCAGGGGAGAAATCCCCAAACCCCCACTTAACTTCTGGGCTATAGCCCTAAATGTTTTAAGTATGTTAACATCCACCTCTTCTCGACCAAAACGGTAAAAAAAGTGATGTTCGAAATGCAACAGACTAGCATAGTTTTGATCCTGAGCAAACATACCAACTCGGTATGATGTTTTAACATGCCAATTTTCATTTTACACCAAATTTATCCTTTAAAATACACTACTCAATACACTTGAACGACTTGAACGTATGCAAAACAAGCTATTTACCATATTTTCTATCACATTATCACATGTAAGCTAATTTGTATTAACATCATAATGTTCACATTCATTTTCTGAATAAATATCATAAGGAGTGAAATGTGACAATTTCAACAGTTAAGGGGCTCAACAAACTTTAATTTTCACAACAAAGTTCATACCAAATAGACATTAGCTCGGTCAGTAACTCATATGTCCTCCCCGTGCATTTCGACACTCTTTACATTGGCATGGCATGCTCCTTATCAGTTCATCGAAATAATCCTGAGGGATAACCTGTCATGCTTCCACAAGGGCCGCTCTGAGCTCATCAACTGATCATGGTGGGTTCTGACGACTTGTAACACACCTGCCAAGTTCATCCCAAGCATGTTCAATTGGATTTAGGTCCGGTGAGCAGTCTGGCCAGTCCATGTCCTCCAAGAACTCCTACCACACTCTAGCAACATGAAGACGGGTATTGTCATGCATCAGAATGAAGTTATCCCCCACTGCACCAGCAAATGGTCTAACAACCAGTTCAAGGATTTCATTGCGATATCGTAATCCGGTTATTCCACCTCTAGTGAAGACATGCAGGTCCGTGCGACCACCATCACATATGCCAGCTCACACCATGACAGAGCCACCTCCATATCCGTTCATTTGCACAATACTAGCCTCGGCGTATCGGCGGCTCTTCTGTGATGCTGAGATAATATGACACCTCTGACTGGCCTTCTTGCCCTCATACAACCTTCACAAAAACTGTTCCTTACAGTCTGATCAGAAATCCTGGTACCTCTTGCATGCTGGTGGTCATTTTGGAGTGCTCTAGCAGTGACACTTCGGATCTGGAGAGCAGAATTGACGATGTAGCGGTTCTCACATTGTACACTGTTTTCGACCTTGGCCTGGTCGTCTGGAATATTCCCCAGTCTCCTGGTAACGTGTCCAGAGCTGACTTATCACGCTATGTGACACAGCAAAGTGACGAGCAACCTCCCTCTGAGTGCCCCCATCTTCCAACAGTTGCACTGCTCTGGCCATGTCGGCTGGATCAAGATCGCGACTGGCAGCATTGGTTACAACCAAGAACCACAAACTCAGCCATATAGCGATCTAAACTGCACACATTTTTGCCATTAGGGTACAGAGTGCAACTTTGAAACAAATGTGGGCACACAAGGTTCCACGTGGTTTGCCTCAAACTCACCAACTGACTCAAGATCACATTTTGGCTATTATCTCTAGAATGATATGGTTTAAAACCAAGATTCTTTTTTTATATATTCTCTGGAACCTCTTACACGAAGACACCTGACTTGTCCATGCCCACTTCCAGTAATGATAATGTTGAAATACAAAAACAAAATCAAATTGAAGTGACAAAAACAGCACAAACAGGATTCAAGTGAACAGAACAGGCAAAATGTCATGGTTTGTAGGACCGAAGGTGCGAGGGCATGTCATGGGTGCTGTATTATTTTTTGTTCTGTCTAAAATGTCCTGCATAAGCGTAGTCTCCCTCTCTGCCCAGTTTCATCATACCATGTTACTTCAAGTAGGCACGTTTCATCATACCATGTTACTTCAAGTAGGCACGCCTCGCAAGATGGTCGCATATTTGGAGACTCATAGACCCACCAAAGTTAGCCAAAATTTGCTAGTCAAGTGCGTTTAATCGTTGTATACTTGCTGATAAAGTGATACTGACCAGTTATATAGAGTTGAAGTTTGGTGTTTTGTGCATAATGTCAACGAGAACAACTAAACAAAATACAAATACACCAGCCGCTATAAGTTTACAGCTAAGCAAAGGAGACAGCAATTGTGTTGTCTTCCATGCAGCAGTCCCAGGAGAAAGCTATGAAAGAGACGGGGAGAGTTGGAAAGCTTCTGACAACACTGCAAGCAGATATCTGATGTAAAAGATGCCAATGTAGTGCTACATACAAATAAGGATAGTGTTTTGCTTCGATTGAATGAAGTTGAAATCTGCAACTCTCAACTTGAGGACAATTTCCAGCTCCGTAAAGAAGCGAATAAGACGTCTAAGAAATATGAGGACTTCCATTATGCTGTGATAGATGCAGCTAATAGAGACAGACGTCAGAATTTGCAACTTATTGGTTTGAAAGAAAAGCTGGAAGAGGGCAGACCATCTCAATGGGTGAAAACCATTATCTCTGAGGCTCTGGGAGACAAATTGGACAGGTCACAGTTACAACGAGTGCACCGAGCCCTGATAACCAATACCAGAAGAAGATCGCCCGCCGGGACCAATAATTATTCGGCTTCTGAGTTTCCTGGAGCAGGAGAGAGTGTTGAGTAGCCTGGTAAACCCGCTCCTCGTACTTCATTTCATTTTGTACAAATGGTCAGGACCGGAGGCCGTTGAAGTTTATGTAAGAGAACCGAGCAACTCCTAGCCAATCAGCGAACAGAGGGTGTGTTCGTGAGCCATGACGTTGACTTTGTGTGCTACATTTGAATTGTAGTGCGTAGGTAGGCTAATTGCATACGTGACAACCAGATGTTAGTGATTGAGTAAAGGCAGAGCTGCTTGTTTTAAACCTCAGCAGAGTCCACGCCTCCAGAAAGAAATCGTTTCTCACAGCCTCCGCTCCGGACCCTCTGGTCAAAACAGGGCTCTAGACTAACTTTTGGCACTGGTTGTACTGGTAAGCCTAACTTTTTTTCTTGGGTGCACAAGCACAAAAGTTAGGTGCACACAAATTTTTGATAGCATCACATTTAACACCACAGTTTTACAGGTTCATTTTTTTTAATTACTGTCCATATAGTAGGAAATATAGACTTGTAAAAAAATTAACTCAGAATCAGGTAAACATAACTTTCCTTATTAAAAACAGATTTGTATAAGACAGGTAACCTACTGAAAACAGGTGACTGTTTAAAATGCTTCAAAAAGATAAAATGTAAACTTTAAAAATCTCGATGAATAAAAGAAAATCTTATTTATAAATGGAAATGTTTTAAGGCCCAACATCTCATTAACACCCTTAACTGCTGCCTGCCGCTGAAAGGCGGCGAGGAGAGGTGGCACTTGGGCAGTAGCCTGGTAAACCAGTCCCTCGTACTTCATTTCATTTTGTACAGAGATTGTACAGATTCAAAATGAAATGAAGTACGAGGGGCTGGTTTACCAGGCTACTCGGGCAGTGCATTTATCGCAGCATGTAGTGTGCTGTATAGATGCGTTGTGCTTTTTCAGTGTTTCTATTCGAAATGTATTACATCCAGTCACAAATGCACTATTGCCGGCCATGGTCTTCTCGCACTCTTTACAGTAAATGCAGTGCATTATATTATCGGTTTTACTATATCTTAGCCAGGGAAAGCCACTCTCTCCGAATTGTATATACAGTGGTCCCTCGCTATATCGCGGTTTACCTTTCGCGGCCTCGCTGTTTCGCGGATTTTTTTAGTGCATGTAATCTCCTGTACAGTACGGAATGCGCTCAGCTTGTAAAATTTATTTTTAGAACGTAACTCCTGCGAATAACGAGGGACCACTGTACTCTTCCCTTTTTGGTTTCAGTGGACCCTGGCTCGGAGTCGATCGAACCAGGGCTTGAAATAACCTGGGATGCTGTTGATGATGGCTCCGTGTCAGAACATTGGTCCTGATTTTCTGCGGTCTCTGACCTTAACTGGACGAAGAATTTGTCAATTGTTCTTTTCATTGTTGTTCATCTCCTCATCCGCGACGCATGCACTCAGTTTGTCTGACTAGCCTAGGCTATTCACCTGCTGCCTGCAGCACATGCATTTACAAACGTAGACACGTACAGGGACATCTACACCATAGCCAATCAAAGGGAGGTCCCACCTTTCGCTATATCTGATTGGTTTAGACCACGATACGGCCCCTATGCGTATCTGTTGTTGAACCACCGGGAGACTTGTTAACTATTTTTTTTATAATATTTTTTCCCCCTCGAACGGCGGGTTGCACAGGTGCAACCTTTTTTTTTTTTAGTCGCACATTTAAGAAATTAGGTCGCGTGGGCGACCAAATTGGTCGCACTTTAGAGCCCTGCAAAATGTAACTAGATGCATAGCGGTACATGGTATGACTGTCGCAGTGTATTGAAATATGGGAACTATTGGTATGATGAGTGTGTGGTAGAGCAGTGTTGTGAGGTAAGAATTTGTGTGGAGATGATTTCCTGGAAGTGGGCATGGATGGGGGCAGCTGTGGTGTAGTAGTTAAGGAGTTAGTCTTGGGATTGGAGAGTCGCAGGTTTGAAACCCACCCTACCCATGGCTGAAATGCCCTTGAGCAAGGCATCTAACCCCAGGGACTGTAACTGAAACCCTGTACCTAAAAAAACTGTAAGTCGCTCTGGATAAGAGCGTCAGCTAAGTGTAATGCAATACATGTGCGTTTTGAATGAATGACGTGTATGTTTGTGTAGTGCGTAGGAGTGATTTGTCAAATGAATAGGCAAAATGAGATTTTGTACAATTACAACGACCCCTATGGATCAAGTTACATGGCATGTGCTGTGCTTTGGGGGGCCTTTGTGCTGATTGTGCATGACATATTTTGTGCAGCTCCCACCTTCTTGGTCCAAGATATTGGCAATTCAAAATCCCAATTTTTGCATTTACCCATATCACTAGGTGGCGCTCTGCCACCTCTGTAACACCAGCATACTAACACAAAATCATTGTCTTGTGCAATATTGTTGAGTTATTTAAAAAAAAACTGTTTTTGGACACCTAGCTTCAACGAGACTCATGAGCCCTCATGATGAAATGTCACAAAATTTGGTGCACATGAAAATAAAGCTGTTTAGACTTGGCATGTCACCTTTGGCCACATTTGAGCAATTACAAGCCAAGATATGGACTTTTAAAGAATTTTTAACTATGTGTTAAATTTTCATTGACATGTAACTTTGAAACGGTTTATCTCAAGATAAATCCTTTGATAACTTTTTGTCAGCATTGTCTGTAGATGACATATACCAAATTTGGTGGGATTCACATGAACTGCCTATGACGAGTTCGTTTGGATTCGCTTTCGCATTGTTAAAATTTCACGGAAATTGTTTTCAGTGGAAGTGGGCGTCGACCAGTGTTTTTAATGCGTGAGGGTCAATAGATTTCACAGAAATAAAATTGGTTGTAAACATTAGCATTGTCTAGATAATAGGCAAAATATCATTTTGTACAATTACAGCACCACTATGGACCAAATTTAATGGCATGTGCTGTGCTTTTAGAGGTCTTTGTGCTGATTGTGCATGACATATTTTGTGCAGTTCCCATCTTCTTGGTCCAAGATATTAGCAGTTCAAAATCCCAAATTTGGCATTTACACATATCACTAGGTGGCGTTATGCTTCACGTCAGTGCTTATGGGCTGGGTCGTGCGCCTCTGTAACACCGACATATCACAAAAAGTTAATGTTGTTGGGTGAAACGTTCATTGAGTTATTCAGCAAAAACTTTTGGGGGCCGAAAGCTCCTATTCGCTCTGAAACTAATAGGGCTACATGCCTACACGGATTCATGTCCTCCAGAGTTCCAGTGTCCTGGCAGTCGTTCACGAAAGATCGGTAAAAAATCTTGCGGCAACACCAATATGACCGCTTTCGCTCAAAAAAACTGAGGACTGGTTCAGTCAACCTTTACTGGAGTCTGCATAATTTTGCCTGTTAGGGGACAAGTCTTTTATGCCTACAGGCCTTACAAAAGCTGAAGCTGGGCTAGTCATAACAGGTTTTCTTGTAGCTGGCAGAATTATTTTGCGTGAATGGAAGAGCCAACATAGACCAGAAATTAAGGAATGCCTTAAGCTTATGTCAGAGATGTGCTGCCTTTGAACTTATGATTGAAAGGGTGCAGAATGTTCCAAGTAAAGATAGCCAAGCATGGATGTATTTTGATTACAGTACTACTGTAAACTCCTAGGGGGACCTGGGGCGTATATTGTGTGTAGATTGTATTAATCTGTTTGTAAATAGCTAAGTGGGGAGCGCTGTGATATTTCTGTGTAGCGGCCAGTTTGTGCATTTGTGTTTTTGTTATTATTTGTGTTTCTCCCTTGTAATTGTATTATCAAAACAAATAAAAATGTTAATGAGAAAAAAACTAGCCTTGCCTCACGCAGTAATGTAAAATGAGCAAGTGAGTGTGCTATGATCAACAGACACTCCAATTCACCATATACATGACTGTTCAATTGGAACAGAAACAGAATAAACCACCCTTTTCACTCCGACTAAAACTTTAATTGGATCAGAAATTCTGTTTCAATCGATCACGGTGTTTACAAGGGTCATTTCTATTGTGATTAAGCTATTATTCAATTCCAATCTGGTTAAAAGTGTCCATGTAAACGGGGCTATTGACATGTAGCCTGGCTATCATGACTTGTCAATGCTCTGCGAGAATTGGTCTGGCCAAGCTGTGTTGTAAAACCATTTCTCAGAAGGCGGGCTTAACCCGCCTCTTTCAAATGCCTCCGTTTGCTACTGGACGAAGCTTCAATCAATCACACCCCTCTGTCCTATACGCAGTGAAAGAAACTGCTTGATCCAAACAAAAAGTAGTAGTAGCCTGTAGTCATATAGAAATGGCGTTAAATGATTTTTGTCGGACTTGTGAGGTGAACATGAGAGTGGCTGGTGTTGGCCATTTAATATTGATATTCGAAAAACGAATCAGTGCGATCAAAGGCGAAATGACTACAACAACAGCGTTCTCGCAAAGCCCATCGACTTGGCTACCAGCGGGGCTAACTGATAAATTAAACTTTTACCGAAGCCAGTTGGTAGCATTGCGAAAACGCCCTTTCCCGCAACAAATGCTTCAAGGGCTGCCCTTTGCTCTATTTTCAGAGAGAACTTCCCTTTGAATTGCATTGAAATCTTACGGTTGCTCCACGTTCGCACATGTAGACAGTGACTGAGATAGATTTCCGGTCGCTAAACTACCGCGTCATTGCCTTTTGAAATGCTCGATTTTCATTGGCCCCCTATCCGAGGGCTGAGCAGAAATGGTTTAGATAGGCAGCTTGGCCAGACTGACTTGCTCGCGAAATGCAAATGCAGCGTCACAGGCAGTATGGGCACACCCAGGCTAATTGACATGTACCTTGGTGGAGCTTTTCACAAATGTATGTGTCATGCCAGTTACTTGTAGTGACAAATATCAGAGGTACTTATGTCATAAAGAAAAATTATGATGTCACAGTGTGGCAGTGTAAATCCTTGTCACCTTGATCGATTAGCTACATGAACATAGACTGTTCATTCAGGAAATTAAACCTGAATTATATCTATACTGTTCAGTTACAGTGGTTTAAATCATTACATTTAACATTTAAAATATGATTATCTTATGCATTTGTATGTCTGTCTACTCAATTTACCCAATAAGTTAGGTCTATAGCCTATACCAGATTCAAAGCAGAGGGATTTACTAGAACACTATTAAGATTCAATTCCAAATTACATCGTCCAGACTATTGGGATGCTGCACCGTAGGACCTGCAGTCCACACACAGCTTGTCTGTCTTCGTTACTTAACTTGAAATCTCTCTTGACCAAATTTAGCATCTTTTTTTTTTTCATGTATGCTGCATTAAAAAATGTACTGACTGTAATATCCAGTATGTTTTTTGTTTTACACATCTGATTTCCTATAGGGTTCTGAACAATAGCAGTAACATAGAATTGATATTTTCCATTTCATTTAATGGGACTTCCATAGCAAGAAGGAGTAATTGTCTGATCCAAAAAAGTCAATGTGTGCATGACATCAGTTTTCCATTAAAATATATTGAACAATATTAATTTTGAAAAAAGCTACAAGTAAAAAGTAAAAACATTTAAAAGTACAAAATGAACATTCACTATGCATTAACAATAAGGCCTGTTTTCAATGCATATTACTACATTATAAAATGCAGTAAAAAACAACACCAATAAGCAACACCATTAACTGTGAAAATATGAAATGTTACAAAGTAGAACTTCTAAAATCAAACAATCTATTTTAAAATCCATTTAAACGGTGGAGTCAATTATAATACTTTCATCAAAGTCAATGAAAATGTCCTCATGTTGCCCTAAATATCCCTCCGGTGTATACAATCAGGGTTTGCATAGTATGGTAAACAAAGCCTTACACATTGCTTCAACAAGCATGTAGAATTAAGGACTGCTACTCTGAGTTTGTTTTTCTACAACCAAAAGTTCTTGTCAAATGTATGTTTTTTGCTGTGACAAATGGATGAGACAATAGAAGAGGATGAGACAATAGAAGAGGATGAGACAATAGAAAGTAATATTGCGTATAAATATAACGCATAGTGAAGTTTTAAGCTGCAGCTCACTGTGGCATAGATTACAAAAAAATAACATTTTATTACACATAGGACACTTGTTATCCTATGCCTAATAATAGAGAGTAAGTTTATCTGTGCTACTGCAAGACAGGCCATGTCATAAAATATAACATGTTAAGAGCAACAGATCTTTTTAAAAATATTTACTCTTTCTGTGGCAATGGTTGTAATTTAAACATTTCAGATGAACAAACAGCTAGTCGATATCATGGTGCATCTTGGGTTGCAGCATTCTTCTGCAACTCTTGAATGACAGCTGCAATACAATACACAAACATTGGGATTATGTCTGCTTTAGGTTCAAGACTGTTTTTTCATGTAGCTGTTTGCTTCATGACATTTACATATGTCAAACCTCGGATTTCAAATATTTGTAAGAAAAATTCTGTTCAGAAAGGCACATAACCCATTTCCCAGAAAAGTGTCAGTGAGGAACTTTACAGTTTACTATTTGAGGTTTTGGTGCGTAAACAGTCCAGGTCCAGTGACCACAAACAGATGCTCACAATGTTGTTAAACGATTAGGTTTTCTCGTTAATTTTCATCATCATCCAAAGAAAAGAGTCTACTATTTATGTATGCTCACAAACATGTCATATTCTTACTCTAAACACAAAAATATACACAGTTAACCAAATGGTTACCTTTCTAATCAAAACCGCATTTAAAGTAATATCTACTAACTCCACTTTTTAAAATGAAAAATACTTTCCTCAGCAAATACCAGCTTTGTCCAAATTTCAACTCATTGTCAAATCAGAACTTCAAACGGTCTTGCACTGTTCTATATTGTGAACATTGGGTATGGCAAAACTGGACTGTAGTCCAGACACCACATTTTTTTGTGCAGGTATTCTAACTTGTTAAGAATATGGATTGCATAGTAGGGTTATTCCATGCCAAACCCTCCAATTTTGATTTCATTTGGCATACTCATGGGTATCCTTGAGAAATGGCAACATACCAAATACGAGTTTTGAAAATTTCACCATTTTTGCATCGATTAGTGACTATGAAACAGAAAACTGGCTAAATTTTGCGAACCCATCACTCGATTTCCATAAATTTGGTATAATTACAAAGGGGAGAAAATTCCCTTTCAATGAGTTCATTACGATGAGTATCGATCGATTTTGACTACATTTTATTATCTGTTGGCAAAGAAGTATCAATTATGCCTGCGAAGTTTCAGTTTCGAGAATCAAATGGTTTGGGAGATATGGTGAAATTGTGAAATTTTCAAAACTCTCTAGATTCATGAAAAATGGTCCGAATGAGCTGAAATTTGGTTTGTTGCCATTTCTCACGGATACCAATGAGTATGCCAAATTTCAATTTTTGCGAAAAAATTGAGTGGTTTGGCATGGAATGACTCCGTAAAGGCATACTGTACTCGGTACCTTTTGAGAGTTTGCATTACATAGGCATTCAGTGGTTTATCTACTAATAGTCTTACCTTGAGTGATTTCATTCTTTATGTTCTGCAGTTCTTTGCAGATTTCTTCAAGGATTTCCTAAACACAAAGAAACCTGAGTGATCTAAAAGGTATTTAAAATCCCATTTGCTCTTGCAAAAATGATAAATAGATAAATACAGATAGACAGAACCAAATTCCATAAAACTTCCAAAGGCTGTCACAGTGGTCTTCCTTCATAACAAATTTTATGCAATAATGTCCTTCTAGGCCCAAGATATTGGCAATTTGAGAAATATGTATTTTTTACATTTTTTTTTTCATCTTACATTCTACAGTGATTGTTCAAGTTTCATGAAACTATACTTGATGTCCATAACATTGTTTTCAACCACACCAACAAAATTTCATCCACAGGGGGCACTAACCCCATCAAACCTGGGAGACTAAACACAAAGAAAATGAGCAGTATGATATGTGATGAATACAGTGGTGTAAAAAGTGTTCACCTCCTTCCTGATTTCTTATGTTTTTGCATGTCTGTCACACTTAAATGTATCAGATCATCAAGTAAACACAAAAAGCACTTTTTACATGAAGGTTTTTATTATTAAGGGAGAAAAATGCAAACCTACCTGGCCCTGTGTGAAAAAGTGATTGCTACACAATTATACACAATTACAGTGTATAATGGTACTGTTAAACAGGCCGCTGCCACAGATGACTGACATCATTTAAGCCAAAAAAGGTTTATTTAAATCTCGTCAGACCACAGGATATGGTTTCAGGAATTCATGCTTTTGCACTGCATGTCTTAAGCAAACAGTTTTCTGGCTTTTTTGTGATCAAGTTTTAAAAGAGGTTTTCATCTGGAAGGACGACCACGAAGACAGAGTTGTTGCACTATGTCCCATATTATTTTAGCATTGTCAGTCTGACCTCCCACCTCTGCAACCTCTGCAGCAATGCTGGCTGCACTCATGCATTTATTTTTTGAAGCCAACTTTTGCATCTGAGTGTGTGGACCCAACTTCTTTGACTGAGCCTGTTCTGACAATGCACCCGTTTTGGAAAACCACCTAATGACTGAAGCCATGATGGTGTAAGCTGAGTTTCATGGTGTTGCAGATTTTTTGTAGCATAGGCCATCATTCTGTAAAGCAACAATTCCACTTCTCAAGTCCTGAGTTTTCTTTTTTGCCATGAGGAGCCATGTTGGCCATCCAGTGGATAGTAACTACGAGAAACTACAGCAAGGTACTGCCTGTCAAAACTGTTTTATTAATAAATGTTGTGTACACTTACAAAGTTTTCAGTGCCTCGTTTTGAATGTTGTGGCCTTTGTCGTGCTACTGATGGAGTGTGGAGTTTCTTCAAGCTGTTTTAATGGTTTAATAATAGCGTAATCTTCATGCTTCGTCTAAGGGCACCTACCACTTCCATTGTTAGCCTTCTGGGACAAATGGTAAAAAATAGTTAAGTTCTGAATGCAACAGGCTAAATCAATTTTGCTCCTCAGCAAACATACCAACTCGGTATGATGTTGACCCCCCTATAGACCAAATTGTATGGCACGTGCTGTGGTTTTACACCTCACCTTTGACACCTAGCTTCAGCGATAAACATCGCCCCCTATGACGAAATGTCACAAAATTTAGTACACATCAACGGAAAGCTGTTTAGAGATGGCATGTCAACTTTGACCAAATTTCAGCAATTAAAAGCCAAGATGTGGACTTTTGAAGAATTTAAGCTACGTGTTAAATGTTCATTGACGTGTAACTTTGAAACGGTTAATCTCAAGATAAATCCTTTGACAACTTTTTGTCAGCATTGTCTGTAGATGGCATATACCAACTTTGGTGAGATTCACATGAACGGCCTATGACGAGTTCGTTTAGATTCGTTTTCGCTATATTAAAATTTTACGGAAATTGTTATCATTGGAAGTGGGCGTCGACCAGTGTTTTCAATGCGTGAGGGTCAATAGCTTTCACAATAAAAAACAATTGGTTGTAAACGTAAGCATTCTGTAGATAATAGGCAAAATGACATTTTGTACAATTACAGCTCGCCCTATGGACCAAATTGTATGGCACGTGCTGTGGTTTTAGAGGCCTTTGTGCTGATCGTGCATGACGTATTTTGTGCAGTTCCCACCTTCTCGGTCCAAAATATTGGCAGTTCAAAATCCCAATTTTTGCATTTACCCATATCACTAGGTGGCACTATGCTTTAAGTGAGTGTTTATGGGCTGGGTCGATACGCCTCTGTAACACCAGCATGCTAACACAAAATCGTTGTTTTGGGCAAAATTGTTGCCAAGTTATTTAACAAAAACTGCTTTTCAACACCTAGCTTCGGCGATAAACATCGCCCCCTATGACAAAATGTCACAAAATTTAGTACAAATGAACAGAAAGCTGTTTAGAGATGGCATGTCAACTTTGACTAAATTTGAGCAATTAAAAGCCAAGATATGGACTTTTGAAGAATTTTAAGCTACGTGTTAAATGTTCATTGACGTGTAACTTCGGAACGATTTATCTCAAGATAAATCCTTTGATAACTTTTTGCCAGCATTGTCTGTAGATGACATATACCAAGAGATTCACATGAACGGCCTATGACGAGTTCGTTCAGATTCGTTTTCGCAATGTTAAAATTTCGCAGAAATTGTTCTCGTTGAAAGTGGGCGTCGATCAGTGTTTTCAATGCGTGAAGGTCAATAGATTTCACAATAGAAAAAAATGTTGTTAAACGTAAGCATTCTCTAGATAATAGGCAATATGACATTTTCTACAATTACAGTGCCCCTTATGGATCAAATTTTATGACATGTGTTGTGGTGTTAGAGGTCTTTGTGATGATCGTGCATGATGTATTTTGCACAGTTTCCACCTTCTCGGTCCAAGATATTGGCAACTCAAAATCCCAATTTTTGCATTTACCCACATCACTAGGTGGTGCTATGCTTCAAGTGAGCATTTATGGGCTGGGTCGATACGTCTCTGTAACATCGACATATAACAAACAATTTCATGTTGTTGGGTGAAACGTTCCTTGAGTTATTCATCAAAAACTTTTGCTGGTCTCCCCCTCTTTAACGGACACTGGCACAGCGGGGGGGGGGGGGGACTTCTAGGACTTCTAGGGCTACATGCCTACAAACATTCATGTCCCCCCGAGTTTCAGTGTCCCGGGAATCGTTGACGAAAAATCAGCGGAAAAAAAAAAGGGAAGAATTTCGCGGCAACCGGTTGTAATCGTACAAAATCTCATTTTGCCTATTCATTTCACAAATCACTCCTGCAAACTACACAAACACACACAATGTAATTCATTCAAAACCCACATCCATGCCCACCTCCAGGAAATCATTTCCACACAAATTTTCACCTCACAACACCCACCCTAACCCTACCACACTCTCATCATACCAACAGTTCCCACATTTTAATACACTGCGGTGGTCATCTAGTTTTCTTTCCACTTCACAGTTATGTTCTACTTTGTGTTGGTTTATCACATACAATCCCAATAAAATACCTTTACGTTTGTGGTTATGATGTGACAAAATGTGAAAAAGCTCAAGGGGAATGAATACTTCCGCAAGGCACCGTGCGTGGCTAACAAATCTGCAGAACTTGAGTGAAGTTATCACATCATGGACCATAATCTCAAAGACATCTTTCCAACACCTGCATGTAGACCATAGGCAAAACTATCTGAGGTTGTCTACAAATGTACATTTGAATGTATATCCAGCAGTGCTACTAAAACAGATTAGGGCTAGAGAGTTCTGCAATACAGGGCTACTCACCTCTTTAAACTTCTCCAGTGAAGACTCAGTACATGAGCCTCCTTCTTTAGTGCTGTTTGCTGGCTTGATCCTTTATTGGTGGTGGTGCAGTCATACATTAAAACACAAAGAAGTTTACCATGGTCAGAGATGTGCACATCTATGCATGACATAGAACACAAGGTCTTCAAAACTGTTGGTTATTATTATTATATGGTTATTAACAATAAAACATAAAAATCATAAAACTTTCTGTCATTGTAAATGATCTTAAAACGGGATGGTTACTCCACTGGTAAACATCTCTTTATTTATTTATTTCTTCACCGCATCATGAGAATGTGTAGGCAGCAGTTTTTTCAGTGATTCTTTTGCTGATTTCTGATTAAGGAATTGGAGCTCAGGCTATTTCATATGTAGTTGAACTGTGTAATGTGAACAGTCCTGCCATCCATTCAATTCTGTGTCATTTTAAGGCCACAGACTCTGTTTTGTCTCCCTAGAAAGCTGATGAGGAATACCTGGACACGGCAGAAGAGGACACAGAGCTGCTATCTTGAGGTCGGGGAGTAGAGGCAGTTCTGTGCAAAAAAATGTATTTACCGAATTTACCAAAGTCACGGAGCGCCTAATTACAACAGAGTATGTATCTTCAACATGCCCATTCTTACCTTGGCAGAGTGGAGGATTTTTCCCCCCAGGTCTTTTTGACATCTAAAATTAAAAGTTAAAATTATTATACTGATTCCCACTACACTATACAAGTAAAAGAAATAAAAAAAATTAAATGAAGGCCCTGTGTAAAATACTGGGAAAATAAGACTGGAAATCATTACAATGTCATTAAAAAAAAATATGTCTGTCATCATAGACGATGAAATTTTCTGATCTCTGTCTCTTAGAGAAAAAAAAACAATATAACATAGACTAATATAACAGAAAACCCAGGCTGTAGGCCCAGTGTCAACAAAAGAAGGTATCACTGAAAAGTAAGATTTACACAAAAAAATGCGCTGTTCTGTATGTGTTTAAGTCTGCCTATGCTGATTTACATTGTCAATTCAAAAGATATTGTTGGACAAATGCAAGTAACATTCTGTGATTTATTTTACCCACCCTAGGCTCCTAAAAACACCACAGGATCACATGAACTATAAAAAATCAATAGAAAAATCTCACAAGAATGTGTCTCATACATAACTTACTCATGATCAATCATATGTTTCATAAGAGGTAAGTGTAAGACTTATATGTTTTATATGAGAAAAACAAATTGACTTAACATCTTGTATGTGGTTAACTGTCATATATCTCACAAGTTTCAGGTAAAAAGTATACAAATTCATCTATGTCGTTTTCATATATGGGAAAGTCCCACATTCCATCCATCATAGATGACTTCTTTTGACCTGTCTGATAAATGACCAACTCCACACTTCTATAAGTGGATGTACAAATGGATGTGTATGTGCGTAAAAGTAACAGATTTATGCGCATTGAACTCACCATTTTGTGGTGGAAATTTGGGAGCTGGAGACTCCTGGGAGCTGTTAGCCTACAGCAGCACAATCCCCAAGCAAATACATTATTACTGGTTATAACCAAACAACCAAATGCATTAGTTATAACCAAATACATTAGTTATAACCAAATAACCAAATCCATTATTGTTGGCTATTGTTCTGTGTTGGTCACAGAAAAAACGTGAGGATGGAGGAAGTCATTCACTCCCCCCACCTACCTGTCGGTATGGGAACTAAACCTCTGACACTGTGGCTGCATATCTGACTCCTTAAACCCTAGCCCTGACTTATCTAACTAGGGTAGGGTAAGGGTAAGTGCTCTAACAATTTTGAAGTTTTTTTTCCAAATATGTTTGTCCAAGTTGTGCGTGTCACTCAATGAACTCTGTTACTCATAGTGTAAGACTAATATTGAGTAGAGTCAAAATTAACTTTATTTACTTATATAACCATGTTTGTCCTTGATCTTGTATATATAGCTAAAATTTACAGTTAGCATCTGTTCCTGAAATACAATTTAGCCTTGATTTGCAACCCTGTTACTCGCAACCCTGTTACTGTAAATTGAGTAACAGGGTTGCATTAGGATAAACAGGGTTGCATATTTTCAGTTTGCTTTGACAAAACATTCAAATTAAGTATTTTAAGTGAAATTATTGCCACAAGCATGGGCGTTATTAGCCCAATAAAAATATTTCAAAGCATCCTATGACTTTCAAAATGGCCATCTTTTGTTTGGCCCATAACTTTTGAAAGGGTGGACAGATTAGCGCCAAATTTGGTGTGCTCATGCTCTATCATAGGCAGATGAATTCATTACATTATGGAGGTCAACACTTTCAAGATGGCCAATTTTTTGTTTGGCCCATAACTTCTGAACGGAGGGTACGGATTGGTACCAAATTTGGTGTGCTCATGCTCTAGGACAGGCACATTAACTCACATTTTGGAAGCCAAAGCTTTCAAGATGGCTGAACTTAGTTTTTTCTTTGCATTTTTAGCAACTTTTAGCTGGTGTATTTTAGATGGAGAAGTAGCTTTAGCAAGCAAGTGAATAATAAACGCTATTTTTAGATAGCAGTTGAGAAGTGAGCTAATGTTTATATTATTATTGTTGTTGTTGTTACTATTATTGTTATTCATGTTATTAAATGATTATTATTAATAATATTGATATTATTATTATTATTGTTGTTGTTGTTATTGTTGTTATCATTATTATTGTTGTTGTTGTCATTGTTTTTTTTTTTTAAGTATATTTTTGGGCTTTTTGCACCTTTATTAGACAGGACAGTGAAGATCAGACAGGAAACAATTGGGAGAGAAAGAGAGATGGGGTAGGGTTGGGATATGACCCAGGCCAGACTCGAACCTGGGTCCCCATGGGCACTTTGCCCATTCATGGTATGGGTGCTCTACCCACTGCGCCACAGCACCCCCTGTTGTTGTCATTGTTATTCATATTATTAACATGTTTTTACAGAATTCTAGCACACGATTAAGTGCCGCTGAAAAGCAGCGGTGCTACCGTGCCAGACGGGATGCAGATGCTCAGAGGAGACAGGAGTATCTAGAGAAAGAGAGAGAGAAGTGGAGAACAGACATTCAGACAGGGAAGAAGAAGAAACAAAAAGACCGCACTGCAAGAGAACAGCGTGCCCAAAGAAAGAGAAGGAGAGAGGCACATAGGAGGAGTAAGGAGAGGAAGAAAGTGATAGAGACCCTAAACACCCCTCCAGATACCCCTGAATCTGAACCATTAGTCACCTCTCAACCTCGAACCTCAAGGTCAGGATAGAAGTTAGATTGTTGACATGCAAGTTAGGTCACATTGGATAATATTCAAGTGAAATGAGGGAAAGCTTGTGTAAAATTCAATTTAGACCAATTTAGCATACTTTCAAGTCAATATGTCAAGTCATGTTGTATAATCAATTCTTTGTATGTCATTGTGGTGACAATTGATGCATGTTTCTATATAAAAATATTTATGTTTGTCACAGGCAACAGGAAGCTGGGAGGAGAAAAAGAAGAGCAGCCAAGGCCACATCTTCAAGACAATTGCTCTTACTGGAGGAAAAGGTGAAGAAAGCAGAGAGACGAATAGAGAAGTACAGGAAGAGGAGCCAACGGCTGACCAAAACAAATTCATCTCCCAGAACCAAAGTCAACAAATTAGTTAGACATCTCTCAGCTCCATCTCTGAAGAGAACCCTCTTGTTTCATTCAGCTGTAATTGAGGGAATATGTGCAAAGTATGCAAACACAAGGAGAGAGCATGACAAACAACTGATTGCAGGAATAGTAACCAACGAGATAACCAACAAAATCTTAAAGAAGTACAAGATGCAGAAAATGGCAAAAGAGGCATTTGGATTTGCACCCATGGGAGAAAGAAATATAAGAGCACTGGAGCCAAACTTGGCTCAGCAGTCAAATCATTCTTTCAACGTAAGGATGTGTCACGATTCACCACAGGGAAAAAACAGTCACCAGACAGAAAAAGAAAATGCAAAAGAGACTGTTGACTGATACACTAAGAAACCTGTACCAGAAATTCCTTGCAGAGCATTCTAATCTCCGCCTGTCTTTCTCACTCTTCTGCACATTTCAACCCTACTGGGTAGTTCGCCCCACACTTGCCGACAGAGACACATGCATGTGCAAACTCCATGACAACCTGGAATTCATGGCCCGAAAGCTATACCAGCAGCATGTTATTCACACATCGGATTTGGAGAGCTTAACAACGTCAATTACCTGTGATACCACTAAAAAAAGTTGCATGTATGGCGAATGTGAGAACTGCTGCAACAAAAGCTGTCCAGTGACAACCCACTACGCAGGCACTCATTCCATCACTTACCTGCAGTGGGTGAAGCGGTTCACTTTGGTGCGTCCCACCAACAGGCTGTTCTGCACACAGGTGTGTGCTATGTGGGGAGTGAGACTCCTCTTTCTTTTTGCAGCGTGTCAGCCTCCAGGTTGAAAGGGCCATCTGCCATCTGGCAACACCTGGATCCAATCTTGAAGGATGTCAGAGAGAGATGGCCAAGTGTCCATTGTCCATTTTTTGAGTGATGGACCCTGCACGCAATACAAGCAGCGTGGAAACTTTTTCCTCTTTTCCACCAAAATCTTCCAAATGGGCTTTACAAGAGGAAGCTGGAATTTTTTTCAAAGCCAGCCATGGCAAAGGGGCCCCTGATGGTGTGGGTGGCTCACTAAAAAGAAGGGCTGATAGGCTTGTCAGCCAAGGAGTCGACATCCCCACAGCATCCTCCCTATACCAAGCACTGTGTGAGGGAGAATCTAAGGTTTCTCTGTTTTACATTGAGGAACATGCTGTAGAGGATGCTGCGAGTACAATGCCAGCTAATCTCCCATCTATACCTGCCACAATGATGATTCACCAAGTGCTCACTCTTTCTCCTGGCGAGATTCTTTATCGGGATATCAGCTGCCTGTGCTCTGCTACAGGGAATCTTCAGTGTGAATGCCAAGAAACCAAGAGTTTCAGCTTCAATCCCACAGATGGCAGCACACAAGTCCCAATCCATCGCCCACCAGAAATCCAGTGGCATTGCCCAAATGTTGTAGGCAAATGGTGCGCCTTGGTGTATGATGACAAGATCTACCCAGGAAGAATTCAAGCAGTGAACGAGACGCATTGTCACGTCAGATGCATGGGTAAAGCAGGGCCAAACCGTTTTTTCTGGCCTGGGAGGGAAGATGTTCATTGGTACCCATTTGATGACATACTGGCTCTGATTCCTCCACCAGAGAATGTCACCTTGCGCCACATGGCCATTACAACAGATGTGTGGGACAGTCTATCCTGCCGTGAGCGAGAAGTATGAATTCATGTTGTATCTATTGGCACTAAAATCCAATGCAATTTCACTTTTTTAATGCAGTTAAATGTTTTATAATTCATGTTCATTTGTATTTAAAAACAAAATATGAATTCATGTTGTGCCTATTGCTAAAATCCAATGCAATATAAAAAATTGAATTGAAATGAAGTTAAATTTTTTTATAATTTATGTTCTTTTTTTTTTTTTTCCAAAAACAAAATATGAATTTATGTTGTGTCTTCAAGAGAAAATGTTCATGTTGTGTCTATTGTGACTAAAAACCAATGCAAATTTAAATTTTTAATGCAGTTCAATTTTTTATAATTCATGTTTTATTTTTTTCAATCATTGCTACACATTGCTACTTGTTTTGTCTTGATGAAAGTTTAGTAAATAAAAAAGCAAGTAATCCTGTGTAATGGGTTTCTATTTATGGCATTTTATCGGGTCTTTACAGATTTTCATTCAACCCATGCAATCCTGTTACTCAAACTCAACCCTGTTACTCTTACATTTTTAACTAAAATAATATTTTATAATATTCTTATCTTCCAAATTTTAATACCACTACCCTTTAAATTGTTTGAATGATTACTTCTATGTACAATTCAGCAAATATCTGAAAAAATAAAACCACAACACATACAGATTTTGAAAGTCAATAAAATGAAAGAAAACCAGGAATTACCCAGAATCAAATTATAATTCAGTTGTATATGTCTTTCTTAACATGTTTGCAAAATATTTGCAAAAAATGTTTTAAAATATTATTTTTACAGGAATATAAGTATTGGTAACAGGGTTGCACCAAATATATTGCATACCAACTTAAGCATATAATTTAAAAAACCTGCTTCGATACCTGAGCTTGACGAATCAAACTTTTTGTTTATCACCTGTAGTTAATAAATATATTTGCATCCGTTTGCAGTCTGACGCTGAAAATGTTGCATTGTGGTTAGAAATTGTGTCTGACTTGCCCGAAATCTGTGAGGATGTCACAAAAATGCGACCATGACACATGACCCGAAAACTCGCGGGAGCAAGACGCTTACAGACAAATCTTACAGACTGTTGCAGTTGCTCCCACACAACTGCAAGCGGCTAGCTAACGCCTCCTTGGTGACGCTGCTTTTCCGTTGTTGGTTAAAAGTTCACCGACGTCTGTGCAGGTGCATTGTCCGGTGCTCCCCCACTCAACTTGTCATCTAAAGTGTACATTATTTTACTCCAATTTGAAGACAAATCTCTTCTCTCTATTTTTACCTTTTTGTCCGTGTTATTTACCTACTTATGGTCTTTGTTTTATGGTTCTGCTGTCTTAGTTTTCATGTTTGTGTTGTGGAGCACTTTGGGGCAACTCGTTTTGTTCCAATGTTAATCTAAAAAATAAGAAAGACTTGACTTGAATTGAGCTCTCAGTGCACCCCACTACAACCATAGACTGTAGAGGACTACAACCCCCACCCTCCCTCTCCACACATGACTTGTGTGTCATCTGCTACAGAGATCGGGGATGCGCGAGCTCAGTCTATTTGTTGTAAGTTACCATTACAACAAAGTATTTCCATTTGGGGCCAGGGATAATAGAAAGCCTAGGTTAACCATGGTTGGAATAAAACAGAGATTAACAACAGAAGAAAAATGAACAAGGTGTTGAACAGGAGGAACAACTGGAGCCAGACGAGGACACAGCACCGCAAAGGACACCAGCGTGTTTATGTTGGCCGAATCTGAAAATAAATTGTAGTCAACACATAATATGTATTACAATGAAGTTGGGAGATGCATCCATGCAAAGTTGTGCATGACAAATAAAACGTAGACACCGCATTCACATTCTGAAACCTTAGAAATTAGAAATGGAACAAAATGGCAGTATCCATATTTGCAATCTCAGTAAATGATACGTACCACATTACCTCAACTGACAAACTTAACCAAACTCCACAGCAAAGCAACCTAACAATACCCACTGATTTTCACCAAATTTTCACTAATGTACCCCACGTCATCAATATCTAAATTTGTTTTCTCCGAGACTAATTAAAATAGAAACTGCATATCTGTAGTTACAGTGGTTAAATCACATCAGCTAGTTAAGTAAGCTAGCTAACTGGATAACAGCTAAAATCAAATAAGGGATGTATGAAGATATACCGATTTTAATCAATTAACAACCAATACTGATAAAAGCAGACTATAACCACAACAACTTTATATAATGTCACCTTACAACAAAAAGTTACCTGACTTCAGTAAAATTATCACGTTGATTAAGTAAGCATCCATAGCAATGCCAATAAGCTTTCAGTTAGGTCCCTAAAACAGTTACATTTTTAACATCAACATTGACATGTCATACAAATCAAATACAAAGAGTACACTTCTGATAAGAAATGCTTAAGAATGTAAAAAATGTTTGATATGCTGTTATTTCAACATATCAACTTACCTGTGATTGTCCTTGACGAGCAATAGAAATCAATGAAGCTCTGTCTTTTGTTTGGAACTATTGGCGTCTCCATAACCCGGAAGTTGGAACATATTTTGTCCGCCATTTTTTACAACGGTAGCCTATGGAAGTGTCTCCATCAAGGGGGTATGAACATATCCGGAAGTTAAAGCACCCATGGGGAAATCTCAACCCGGAAAGGGCCCAATAGCCTCTAGCATTCCGTTGACTTCCATTCATTTTAGCATCACTTTGAAATCAAACTAGATGTACCGCATAGCGGTACATGGTATGACCGCCGCAGTATATTGAAATGTGGGAACTGTTGGTGTGATGAGTGTGTGGTAGAGCAGTGTTGTGAGGTGAGAATTTCTGTATAAATGATTTCCTGTAAGTGGGCATGGATGTGGGTTTTGAATGTGTAGTGTGTAGGACTGATTTGTGAAGGCAAGGAATCGGCAAAATGACATTTTGTACAATTACAGCGCCCCCTATGGACCAAATTTTATGGCATGTTCTGTGGTGTTAGAGGTCTTTGTGGTGATCGTGCATGATGTATTTTGTGCAGTTCCCACCTTCTCGGTCCAAGATATTGGCAACTCAAAATCCCAATTTTTGCATTTACCCTTATCACTAGGTGGCGCTATGCTTCAAGTGAGAGTTTATGGGCTGGGTCAATATGCCTCTGTAACACCTACATACTAACACAAAATCGTTGTCTTGGGCAAAATTGTTGACGAGTTATTTAACAAAAACTGTTTTTCAACACCTAGCTTCGGCGATAAACATCGCCCCGTATGACGAAATGTCACAAAATTTAGTACACATGAAAAGAAAGATGTTTAGATATGGCATGTCAACTTTGACCAAATTTGAGCAATTAAAAGCCAAGATACGGCCATTTGAAGAATTTTAAGCTACGTGTTAAATGTTCATTGACGTGTAACTTCGAAACGGTTTATCTCAAGATAAATCCTTTGATAACTTTTTGTCAGCATTGTCTGTAGATGACATATACCAAATTTGGTGAGATTCACATGAACGGCCTATGACGAGTTTGTTCAGATTCGTTTTCGCAATATTAAAATTTCCCGGAAATTGTTCTCGTTGGAAGTGGGCGTCGACCAGTGTTTTCAATGCGTGAGGGTCAATAGATTTCATGATAAAAAAAAAATTGTTGTAAACGTAAGCATTCTCTAGATAATAGGCAAAATGACATTTTCTATAATTACAGCGCCCCCTATGGACCAAATTTTATGGCATGTTCTGTGGTGTTAGAGGTCTTTGTGGTGATCGTGCATGACATATTTTGCGCAGTTCCCACCTTCTCGGTCCAAGATATTAGCAACTCAAAATCCCAATTTTTGCATTTACCCTTATCACTAGGTGGCGCTATGCTTCAAGTGAGAGTTTATGGGCTCGGTCGATACGTCTCTGTAACACCGACATATCACAAAAATTTCATGTTGTTGGGTGAAACGTTCATTGAGTTATTCAGCAAAAACTTTTGCCGGTCTCCCCCTCTTTAACAGACACTGGCAGAGCGGGGGGGGTGGCCCTGGGGGACCAAAAGGCGTTATTTGCTCACAAACTTCTTGGGCTACATGCCTACAAACATTCATGTCTCCCCGAGTTTCAGTGTCCCGGGAATCGTTGACGAAAAATTAAAAAAAAAAAAAATTTTGCAGCAACTCCAATAGGACCACTTTCGCTAGCTTCGCTAGCGGCGGTCATAATAACTTTACATGAGAAGCCATCCGTACCTTGATATTGGCATTGTTGTAAACTGGAGATGGCACAGCAAAACATATTTGCTTCGATCGGAAATCTGTCATGTTATTGCCTTGTAAGAAAGGTTGATCTGAAATTATGCTGAAAATGACGCCATAAATCATGCAACGGCTAGTGAGTTTCTGTCGCACAGGAGAAAATTTACCGTACTGTTTTGATAACAAGCTGTAGCCACAGTCATGCCCGTTTACTTTTCTATTCATGTTAGGGAAACATTTACATCAGTATTTCTCGAAAAAATAATCGTAGAAATTGGAATTTGTTTGTAAGCGGAATCGCTATCTTTATGGATTTTACTATTCGATGCAAGTGAATTGAGAAAGATGGGTAAGCTAAGCTACATGCTATAGCTAGGTATGTACATGCTAAATATCTAGCTCCCTTGACATGTTGGCTTGCAAGACTGCCTGGAACCAAATTTAGCTGACGAAGAATCAAGTCCCTATGTACAATATTAGCCTCCCCTCCAGTAAGTGATTGCAGCCATAATGGCAAAACAATACTTATTAAGAAAATTATCGTACGCTGTATGATTTGTGATTGAGCATCTACCACTCAATTTATAGTATTTGGGTTCGTTGGCCGACGTGACCGTACGTCACTCCGCGCTTGTCTCTCAAAATCTTGCTTCAACGGCTCCCATTGAAAACGACGCCATCCCACGGTCCATTCTCTTCTACTATCTATGGTCGCCACTCTCTTTCTACACCGCTCTGGTGGGGTGCACTGAGAGTTCAATTCAAGTTAAGTCTTTCTTATTTTTTAGATTAACATTGGAACAAAACGAGTTGCCAAAAAGTGCTCCACAACACAAACATGAAAACTAAGACAGCAAAACCATAAAACAAAGACCATAAGCAGTGGCGGTTCTACATTGAATTACTCATTGGGCGAGACCCCCTCCGAGCGCCGACCGTTTTGTTGCAAAGCCAAATCTTATGGTGAAATTAGATCTTGTGTTTGTTGAGCTAAGACCGAATTATTGTTGAGTATAGCAATCGTAGCATCATAGCTAGAAGGCTAACAAACGTAAGAGTTATACCATGAATAACATTAGCCCTTCATTCATGGCATGGATAACGTGATCATGCAGAGAGAACAGTTGCATACCTTCATCTTTTGCTCGTTTCTACACTTCTAATGGCTTTGACCTTTTTCTGTTTATCTCCTGTTTGTCACTCGACAGTCAACATAATGTATTTCCCATCCCACTGTCACTGCCGACTAGGAGTTAAGACTTATTCACCTTGGTGACCGCCTTGGTGACCACCTTGGCCCTGTTTTATTAGCCCTATCACACAATTAAAAGATGTGCAGGAATTATAAACCTGTAAATATAATGGTAGGAATAAAATGTGCGTTATTGGGAAGAAAGCTTATGTGTGACTGACTTTGCTCACTAATTGCAGAGTATTGCCCACTTGTGCATTGCATTTGAGAGACGCAGAGGTGAACTGTCCCCCGCGCCCCCTCCCCTTTGCCCTTCTCTCGCAGCTTCTGTGCACTGGAACTTTTCAGCAGGGGCGCGGGCAGCCAAAGGGGGCGCCAATTTGCCAATTTCCTACACAGTGATGTGATAGATATTAAAAACTTTTTTAGATGATATATTTTTTTTTTTCAAGCGCTCGTGAGGCCAATAGCACGGCGCCCTTCACGAAATTGCGCCCTGGGCAAAGGCCCAGCCCGACCCCCCTAGAACCGCTACTGACCATAAGTAGGTAGCCTATATAACACGGACAATGAAATAGAAATGAGATTAATAATTAAATAAATAAAAGGCCGGGCTTGACAGCGTCAGATAAACGCACTAAGACCATCAGAACAAGGTAAAAAATAGACAGAAGAGATATATCTTCAAATTGGAGTAAAATAATGTATACTTTAGATGACAAGTTGAGTGGGGGAGCACCGGACAATGCACCTGCACAAACGTCAGTGAACTTTTAACCAACCACGGCAAAGCAGCGTCACCAAGGAGGCGTTAGCTAGCTGCTTGCAGTTGTGTGGGAGCAACTGCAAGAGTCTGTAAGATTTGTCTGTATGTGTCTTGCTCCCATGAGTTTTGTCATGGTCGCATTTTTGAGACATCCTCACAGATTTCGGGAAAGTCGGACACAGTTTCTAACCACAATGCAACATTTTCAGCGTCAGACTGCAAACAGCTGTAAATGGATGCAAACGTTTTCATCAAGTCAAATACGGCTATTGCCTTGTTTACCTGTTTACCTGTCAGGTTGGTTTCAACCAATTACCCAATCAGCCAATTTTCCCATCAGGCTTTAGGCATTTAAGCTGAGCTCTTCTCAGTCTTAGGGTGGAAGGCAAGGAGAAAGCATGGTGCTTGTTGTTTGAGGAGAGGCTGTGAGTTTGACTTTGATCTTTATTGTAAATAGTGCTTTGTTTGAACAACCATTGAGTTGATTTTTGTTTTGTATTTCTGAAAGTCTTTTGTTTTGTTATTAACCATTAAACTTTTTTGTTGAGCACTGTACAAATTTTTTTTTTTTTTTTTTTTTTTTACCACCATCCTGCTATAAAGGTGGGCCGGATGGTCCATTTTTTCACAGTATGGAAACATGTTTTCTAACTGTACATATGACAATAAACTTAAACTTGAACTTGTAATGACTTTGTGATAGATTACGTAACTAGTGTAGTAGTAGATAATGGCTAAATGGGTCGGAATCACATGGAAGACCAGTTTAGTAAAGGAATTACGTGTGTACCAAAATTATTGGAGGTACCAATGTTGTCTATAATAATTTACAACATATTTGGAATGTTTTCTGCAGCACATATTATTGAGGAGTGATTCCATAATTTCAGCACAACTTCTGAAGTTAAAGAAGGCCATTGTGATAAAGGTTATAAATTCACTGGAACTTACATTGTGAGGTTCCTCTTTTGGGGGCGTGGGGTTATCAGCAACTTTTCTCCTTTAAAAATACAACAGGTGGAGACACAGCAGGGAATAACAGCAGGTGAAATTTGTAATAAATCAGCACATCTGATATCTTATCTTATTTGACAGACGGAGATTGGTCTAGCAAACCTCCCATAGACAATAAATTCTCAGAGGTAGGATCAAAAGGCATCTATGAAATGCCTCTGTATGCTATTGGACAGAGCTCCAAACAATCAGACCATGATTCCAATGACATATGTGTAGAATTTGTTTTTCATTAGCTCTGGATTTTTCCTGACCAGAGTAAGAACTGAAAATAGGCAGGTTTGGCAGACTGACTTCAACACTAAATTCAATGTAGCGTCATAGGCAGTATGGGTGACGCAGGCTACCAATTGCCCTCAATGGATCTCCTGAAGGGATTAATAAAGATTTATTTTATTTTTTTCTTCTATTTTGATGAAAGCAGAAGTAGCAAATGGAGTTATGTCAACAGAGGAGCTGAGGAACTAACCGTCGGGCAAGCATGGCACTCATCTCTCCCATGAAGCCTCCTCCTCCTCCTCCTCCACCACCACCAACACTGCTGCTTCCTTGTGCTGAGCTTTGGGTGTCTGATGCTTTGGAATCACTGCCATCCTGTATTACAGAAAATGATAGTGATATAACATATAACTGCCTCACATAAAGCCTTCACGAAATGTCTCACTGAAGCAAAAAAAAAGACCATCGTTCCTTTAACAGATCTCTATTCACTCCCAATCATCTACTCCATCATTTGAAAACAAGTAAAATGACATTAATTTAGATTACTTAAAGTAGGTATGTCTATGTACACATACTGTAACATGTTAAGTAAGTATGTACATGTAAAACAATGCATGCAGGCATATACAAAGACCAAAATACAGTTGTGGCCAAAAGCTTTAACAAGTTAGATTGCCAAAACCTTTGGTCACTGCTATAGGTAAATGAATATATGGCTACTGTTCAGACATAATCTACGATTTGTAGTCTAATTCAGATGGCTGCATTTTTCTTGCCATGTGTTCTCACAGCATGCAGCACAGCAATACTGCCCAACTGTAATATCTTTTCTTGGCTTCCTTCAGATCACTTAATGTCAATAAGAAAACTATGAGTCAGATCCAACCTGCCTACATCTTACCTGCCTATCTTACCTGCCTAGATCTTACCTGCCAACATGAGTCGCCAAGTTGACCTGTTTCGTGAGGATAATGGAGAGGTGGAGGCAAAGAACTCCCTCCTCCAAGTCAAAATTTCCACAAAACAGGTCACCCTAAAGGCTGTTATCCCGCTTCTCTTTTGCATGTAGGAAATACTTTGATCCACAATCACAAAGACTCATAAAAAAACATTGCTAGATGATTTATTTTTTTTAATCCTAGAGATATTCTGGGAGGTGGGGCACTGTCCTACTCTCACATCTCCAGAAGAGCAGTTAGCTGGCCAAATCAAATTCAAGTAACCCTAGCCTAGAAATCTATGGAATCAATTTTGTGTCAAAAAATACAAAGAATAATTTTAAAGGGCGTGTTGCAGGGTTCAATAGATACCAAAATTTAAACACAACTTTCTTGTTGGTAATACACATTTAAAGTGTTATCCATTGTCTTACTCCCCTCCCAACACCTTCTCTCCACTAGAGGTCGATGCTGCCACAGAATCCCTCTGCTCTACACTGACCTCCTGCCTGGATACCCTGTGTCCCCTTTCCACCAAACCCGCACGCTCTACCCAGCCCCGCCCCTGGCTGACAGATACCATCCGCTCCTTGCGCAACACCCTCAGAGCTGCGGAACGAAAATGGCACAAATCCAGCGATCTGGAAGACCTAGAGACCTTCCAATCTCTTCTAGCGTCATTCTCCTCCTCGGTTACGACTGCTAAAACAGCTTACTACAACAATAAAATCAGCAACACCACTGACACCCGGAAACTCTTCTGTGCCTTCAAATCGCTGCTCAACCCCCCTCCCCCGCCTCCTGCCACCAATCTAACTGCTAATACTTTTGCCTCCTTCTTTACAGAAAAAGTAGCGGCTATCAGCAATCAATTCTGCGACCCACCCGGCCTCAACCTGCAACCTCCCACGATCTACGATGCAACACTCTCCTCATTCACCCCTCTCTCCGAAAGCGACTGGAAGACTCATCACTGGAAGCCGTCCTACCACCTGCCCACTAGACCCCGTCCCCTCGAATCTGCTGCAAGCCATCGCCCCAACAGTAGTCCCATCGATCACGTCCGTGATGAATGCTTCGCTATCATCAGGTATAGTACCAGCCGCCTTCAAACAGGCTAGGGTCACACCACTGCTCAAAAAGACCACACTCAACCCCGCCCAGGTGGAGAACTATCGGCCGGTCTCACTGCTTCCCTTCCTTTCGAAAGCCATCGAGAGAGCGGTCTCTAAGCAGGTAGTTAATTTCCTCACCCAGAATGACCTACTTGACCCGAAGCAGTCTGGCTTTAGAAGCGGCCACTCCACTGAAACAGCACTGCTTTCCGTCACAGAAGCCCTCAGAGTAGCCAGAACTGAAGGTCAGTCATCAGTACTTATCCTACTCGACTTATCGGCAGCCTTCGATACAGTCAACCACAGCATACTGCTAACTACACTCTCACACATAGGCATCTCAGGCATAGCACACTCCTGGTTTACATCCTACCTCACTGGACGCTCCTTTGAAGTGTCTTGGCAAGGACAACTGTCATCAACTCACACTCTCTCCACAGGTGTTCCCCAAGGGTCGGTGCTGGGCCCCCTTCTCTTCGCTATCTACACCACCTCACTGGGCCGCATCATCCGCTCACACGGCTTCTCCTATCACTGCTATGCTGATGATACACAGCTGTACTTGTCGTTTCGACCAGATGACACCACAGTCTCTGCACGCATCTCTGCCTGTCTCTCCGCACTCTCCGCATGGATGAAGGAACACCACCTCCAGCTCAATCTGTCTAAGACTGAACTCCTGGTGATCCCAGCCCAGGAGTCAATCCACTATGATATCAGCCTGAATATGGACACTGTCACGATTGCTCCGAACAAGGTTGCTAAAAACCTCGGCGTCGTGATTGATGACCGGCTATCTTTTTCTGACCACATTGCCTCCGTAGCGCGGTCATGCCGTTATGCGCTATACAACATTAGAAAAATCAGACCGTACCTGACCCAATATGCTACTCAGCTTCTGGTTCAGGCTATGGTCATCTCTCGCCTCGACTATTGCAACGCCCTTCTGGTTGGCCTTCCTGCTTGTGCAATCAAACCATTGCAAATGGTTCAGAATGCAGCAGCACGACTGGTTTTCAATCAACCCAAAAGGTCGCATGTCACTCCTCTCTTCATCAACCTGCATTGGCTCCCGGTGGCTGCCAGAATTCAACACAAAGCTTTGACTCTAGCCTACAAAGTCACTTCTGGATCCGCCCCCACCTATCTCAACGTCATACTGAATGCTTACATCCCGTCCAGAATGCTGCGATCCTCCAATACGAACCGCCTGGCCGTACCCTCTCCCAAGACAAAGCGAGGTCACTCTAAACTTTTCTCGGTTGTTGTCCCTCAGTTGTGGAACCACCTACCAGTCCCTACAAGAGCAGCAACTTCCCTCTCGACCTTCAAAAAGCTTGTGAAGACCCTTCTTTTCCGAGACTGCTTAACAAAACCAAATTCTACTAACCATCTCTTTACATAGGTACCTTCAATGTTCTCTACACATCTGTTTGCTATTATGTCCTCCTTTTGTAAGTCGCTTTGGATAAAAGCGTCTGCTAAGTGTAATGTAATGTAATGTAATGTAATAATGTATTTGCTTTGATGGGTATCACAAAACAGAATATAATACTAAAAAGTGCTGCAATTCGCAACCCCTCAAAACATTCCGTGACGTCACGTTGGGGAGACAACCTGTAGATGACAGACCGAAAGCCATAGAGACACACGAGAGCAAGAGACAAGCCAGCGTGTTTAGCAGCAGCAAATAGATACATAGATAAATCCATATAATGAATGAACATATAAGATGTGTATGTGTAGATAGATATACAGATAGAGAGATAGCCTAGATAGACAGATACATATTTATATATAGAGAGGGAGGGTGATAGCCTAGGAGATCGCTAAATAGCATAGTGTAGATAGCTAGCCAGATAGCTAGATACACAATTTTATAGGCAGGTGTTGGTAGGAGTCATATTACATGGTCAACTATTGAGTTTATGCTGGCTGTAAAAACACAAATCTAAAAGGGCACAGGGTCCATGACTCGACCAGCGACCAAAACACACTCACTTTCCTACAACACAAGCTTTCCACAGCAGTTTCCATAGGGCAGCACAGCCCACACAAACACCTGCGCAAAACACAGCAACACGGACGCTAATTCGTTGTCGGTGTTGATGATAGTGATGAGGAGTGTATGAAACATGTGCTATATAAATAAACTTGTCTTGCCTTACGAAATTAATCATACTAAAGAAACATTGTGAAGATATGAACAGCCTATTCGACGGCGGCAAGGTTTGCAACATTTAGCTAAACTCTACTAGATGAAGATGTCGTTGGAGCTAGTAGGCTGTCATTGCAAAGTGAGACAACTTCTACTCTACTAAGTAGAGTATACCGGTACTTATCTGAACTAACGACATAACCACTGTCGCTAGATATAAAGAAAACGTGTTAGCAGCTACTCACTCAGTAAAACATTTTATTGTATGCAATGCTGATTGTACACTACATCCAGCATTCATTGCTGTGTTGCTACATGATAGCAACTCACCAGGAGGCTTCCCCAACTCTCCACTCATTCTCTGACCACGAATTTATTTGGCTTTGATTACCATCAGTTCTTGACAATTGCTCATTTAGACATTCACGTGTAACAGGTTCAAAAACTGTATGTATAGTACATAAATACTATTTATGGTTCTTGCAACCTCTTCCTCATCCCAGCTAATGGCAGTTCTAGCAAAGATGGTATTGATTAGAACACCTCTTTGCTGAGGCTACCTTCTCAATGTCCCCAACGTGAGGTCATCATCAAATTGCAAGGACAATAAATGGCCTTAAACAGATTTTAGAGACATTTCTTAAATGGTATACATATCTTGAGTACTTTAAGTACCTACTAATTAACAGTGGTGCTTAACCTGCAACACGCCCTTTAAGACATCAAGCAAACAAGTATAAATCAAATAAAAAAGCCAGCAAAAAAAGCAAAATAAAATAAATAAATTTGCAATCAAATTATTTGTGCAGCCGTGTAAAATATCAATTTTTGCCTCTTTGGAAACATTTTGTTTTTCTTCCGTATCTTCTCAGTTTTGTTTCATGTGATTTTCTTTGGTTACGATTCCAGTCTTCTCGTTTGCGCTCCCTGACATTTTGCTTGCGGTTTTGACACAACCGTGACTGGTGGGTGGGATTTTTATGGGTTCATTCCCATTGGCTAATTTATGTTTGACTGAGAGCTAAGCTTGGAGCCAAGGGGGTAGGAATATATCCGGAAGTTGAAGCACCCATGGGGAAATCTCAACCCGGAAAATGACCAATAGCATGTAGCATTCCGTTGACTTCCATTAATTTTAGCGTCACTTTGAAATCAAACAACTTTACATGAGAAGCCATCCGTACCTTGATATTGGCATTGTTGTAAACCGGAGAGGGCACAGCAAAACATATTTGCTTCGATCAGAAATCTGTCATGTTATTGCCTTGTAAGAAACGTTTATCTGAAATTATGCTAAAAATGACGCCATAAATCATGCGACGGCTAGTGAGTTTCTGTCGTACAGGAGAAAATTTACCGTAGTGGTTGGATAACAAGCTGTAGCCACAGTCATGCTCGTTTACTTTTCTATTCATGTTGGGGAAACATTTACATCACTATTTCCTGAAAAATAAGCGTAGAACTTGGTATTTGTTTGTAAGCAGAATCGCTATCTTTATGGATTTTAGTATTCAATGCAAGTGAATTGAGAAAGACTGCTAAGCTAAGCTACACGCTATAGCTTGTAGTTTACATGCTAACTAGCTAGCTCCCTTGACATGCTGGCTTGCAAGACTGCCTGGAACCAAAGTTAGTTGACGAAGAATCAAGTCCCCACATACAATATTACCCCCCCATTCCACTAAGTGATTGCAGCTATAACGGTAGAAGAATACTTATTAAGAAAATTATCATACGCTGTATCATTTGTGATTGAGCATCTACCACTCAATTTATAGTATTTGGGTTTGCTGGCCGACGTGACCGTACGTCACCCCGCACTTGCGCAGTTGCATTGTGACCAATTAAAAATCTCAAAATCGTGCTTCAACGGCTCCCATTGAAAACGACGCCATCCCTCAGTCCATTCTCTTCTACTGTCTATGCTTGGAGCCTGTTCTGGAAGCTGTTGTAGATGTTTCCTGTTGAAGTTTTGGTGGGCTCAGACGTGATATTCAACGATCGCTGGTGGATGTTTTTTCTACCGCCAAAAAAAGAAGAAAAAGAAGAAGAAAGTTTTTTTCTGCAACAACACAATTATTCTATACAGTTTAAGTACTGGATAAGCATGTTGTCTATGTTAGTGATGCATGCATAGTTCGGTTTATTGGGTCAAGTGAAAAGTGAGACCATTTTGATGTTACACGTTCGTTTGACTTGCTAGGCTAGAGAAAATGCCCCACTCAACAACAACCTACTTATCTTTACCACAGACACACTCGCACTAGCCTGGCTATCGCGACTTGTCAATGCTCTGTGAGAATTGGTCTGGCCAAGCTGTGTTGTAAACCCATTTCTCAGAAGGCGGGCTTAACCCGCCTCTTTCAAATGCCTCTGTTTGCTACTGGACGCAGCTTCAACTAGTCACACCCCTCTGTCCTCTGACGTATACGCAGCGAAAGAAACTGCTTGATCCAAATAAAAAGTAGTAGTAGCCTGTAGTCATATAGAAATGGCGTTAAATGATTTTTGTCGGACTTGTGAGGTGAACATGAGAGTGGCTGGTGTTGGTCATTCAATATTGATATTCGAAAAACGAATCAATGCGATCAAAGGCGAAATGACCACAACAACAGCGTTCTCGTAAAGCCCCATTGACTTGGCTACCAGCGGGGCTAACTGATAAATTAAAGTTTTACCGAAGCCGGTCGGTAGCATTGCGAAAACATCCTTTCCCGCAACAAATGCTTCAAGGGCTGCCCTTTGCTGTATTTTCAGAGAGAACTTCCCTTTGAATTTGTCCAAAACAGCAGCTACAGCTGCATTAAAATCTTATGGTTGCTCCACATTCGCCATGTAGACAGCGACTGAAATAGATTTCCGGTCGCTAAACTATCGCGTCATTGCCTTTTGAAATGCTCGATTTTCATTGGCCCCCTATCCGAGGGCCGAGCAGAAATGGTTTAGATAGGCAGCTTGGCCAGACTGACTTGCTCACGAAATGCAAATGCAGCATCACAGGCAGTATGGGCACACCCAGGCTACACTTGCACGCTTCCGCAAGCTAAATATCAGCCAACTGTTAAAATATGAACACTCACGTTGCGTAGCGTGGTCTCACTTTTCACTTGACACAATAAACTATGCATGCATCACTGCAACACAGACAACAAGCTTATCCTGTGCTTACACTGTATAGAATATGTTGTTGCAGAAAAAACATATTTCTTCTTTTTTGGCGGTAGAAAAACCATCCACCAGCGATCGTTGAATATCACGTCTGAGTCCACCAAAACTGCAACGGGAAACGTCTACAACAGCTTCCGGAACAGGCTCCAAGCTTAGCTGTCCGTCAAACATAAATTAGCCAAAAGGAATGAACCCATGAAAATCCCACCCACCAGTCACGGTTGTTTCAAAACCGCAAGCAAAAAGTCAGGGAGCGCAAACGAGAAGACTGGAATCGTAACCAAAGAAAATCACATGAAACAAAACTGAGAAGATGCGGAAGAAAAACAAAATGTTGTTTCCAAAGAGGCAAAAATGGATATTTTACACGGTTGCACAAATAATTTGATTGCAAATTTATTTATTTTATTTTACTTTTTTGTTTGATTTTTTTTATTTGATATTTTGATTTTTACTTGTTTGCTTGATGTTTTAAAATTATTCCTTGTATTTTTTGACACAAAATTGATTCCATAGAAATCCAGATGTACCCTAGTGGTAGCAACTGAAATTTCTATCCTCTAGCCACAACCCACGGAAGCTCAGTAGCTTTTCTGTAAAATCTGTCAGACCAATCACATCGATCTATCCTTGTGGAGATGCTGGACCGGCTTAACACGATGATGACAGGGCTGCAACAGTGCACTGGTGTAGTGCTAATGTAAGCAAGTTTCTTGCTCTGATTGGTCGTACCACTATCCTATTGCGTGCAGAGACGGTTAGAAAGACCACATTGATGCCACCTATTGAATTGCACCTGGCCTATCTATTGTGTTATACACAGTTTGGTGTGGGCTGGCTTGTCAGCCTACCACTGACCTGCCTGGCTATTCTCTCTGCAAATCACAAGTGGATGAGTGTGACTTGAATGAGTGGTGGCTGCCAGGTTGTGATAAAATGGTTTGGAATTTGATTGTTAATGGCATATATGATTTTTATATTTAAATATTATCATTGATGTGATTTGCAAGATAGCAAGAGAAAAACTGATAACACAATATATAACCTATAACATACATACTGTATCTAACCTTCTGCTGCTCCTAGTAGTAGCCTGCAAGTTTTTTTGAACTCTGCTAAGAAACAAGTTTTAGTTCCTTTGTGATGCTCCTAATCATGTCAAGAGGTTAAGGCTGATTAAGAGTATGTTTTGGTCTGGTAGTTGAATAACTTCCCCTGTCCCAGGCTAGCCTTGTAAACCAGCCCCTCGTACTTCATTTCATTTTGTACAGAGGGTCTGGCCATGCTGCCACTGACATTGATGTATTAGGTACCAGCCAATCCTAGCCAATCATTGAACAGAGGGAGTGTTTGTGAGCAATGACGTTGACTTTGTGTGCTAAATTTAAATTATAGTGCATAGGCAGGCTAATTGCATATGTGACAACCAGACGTTAGCGATTGGGTAAAGGCACTGCCTTTACAGCACTGCCAGACCCTCAAAATGAAACTAGATGTACCGCATAGCGGTACATGGTATGACCGCCGCAGTGTATTGAAATGTGGGAACTGTTGGTATGATGAGTGTGTGGTAGAGCAGCGTTGTGAGGTGAGAATTTGTGTGGAAATGATTTTCTGGAAGTGGGCACGAATGTGGGTTTTGAATGAATGACACTGTGTGTGTTTGTATAGTGTGTAGGAGTGATTTGTGAAAGGAAGAGGCAAAATGAGATTTTGTACAATTACAACATTCCCTATGGACCAAATTGTATGGCACGTGCTGTGGTGTTAGAGGTCTTTGTGCTGATCATGCATGACCTATTTTGTGCAGTTCCCACCTTCTTGGTCCGAGATATTAGCAACTCAAAATCCCAATTTTTGCATTTACCCTTATCACTAGGTGGTGCTGTGCTTCAAGTGAGTGTTTATGGGCTGGGCTGATACACCTCTATAACACCGACATACTAACACAAAATTGTTGTCTTGGGCAAAATTGTTGACGAATTATTTAACAAAAACTGTTTTTTGACACCTAGTTTCACCAATAAACATCGCCCCCTATGACGAAATGTCACAAAATTTAGTACACATGAAAAGAAAGCTGTTTAGAGATGGCATGTCAACTTTGACCACATTTGAGCAATTAAAAGCCAAGATATGGACATTTGAAGAATTTTAAGCTACGTGTTATTTGTTCATTGACGTATAACTTCAGAACGGTTTATCTCAAGATAAATCCTTTGATAACTTTTTGTCAGCATTGTCTGTAGATGACATATACCAAATTTGGTGAGATTCACATGAACGGCCTATGACGAGTTCGTTCAAATTCGTTTTCGCAATGTTAAAATTTCACGGAAATTATTTTCGTTGGAAGTGGGCGTCGACCAGTGCGTTCAATGCGTCCGAGTCAATAGATTTCACGATAAAAAAAAAGTTGTTGTAAACGTTAGCATTCTCTAGATAATAGGCAAAATGGCATTTTGTACAATTACAGCGTCCCCTATTGACGAAATTTTATGGCATGTGCTGTGGTGTTAGAGGTCTTTGTGGTGATCGTGCATGACGTATTTTGCGCAGTTTCCCCCTTCTCGGACCAAGATATTGGCAGCTCAAAATCCCAATTTTTGCATTTACCCATATCACTAGGTGGCGCTATGTTTCAAGTGAATGTTTATGGGCTGGGTCGATACGTCTCTGCGACACCGACATATGACAAAAATTTCATGTCGTTGGGTGAAACGTTCATTGAGTTATTCAGCAAAAACTTTTGCCGGTCTCCCCCTCTTTGACGGACACTGGCACAGCAGGGGGGGTGGCCCTTGGGGGCCAAAAGCTTCTATTCGCTGAAGAAGTTCTAGGGCTACATGCCTACAAAGATTCATGTCCCCCTGACTTCCAGTGTCCCGGAAACCGTTGACGGAAAATTGCTGAAAAAAAAAAAAAAAAAAGGGAAAAAAGTCGCGGCAACACTATAATGACCGCTATCGCTAGCTTCGCTAGCGGCGGTCATAATTAAGTACTGTACGAGGGGCTGGTTTACCAGGCTAGCCCCATGCATCCATGTCATCCGCTCAAGATGAATCATTTATCAATCTGTATAGGCACAACCTAAGTACATCAGATAAAATAACTCTCTGGCTGAGTTTGTGCATAGCATTCATGAAATATGGTGATGCCGACACACATACATATCCTTCAGCTGTACTTCCTTTCCTTTCTTCCATCTTTTACTATCCCTGTTACATCAATTACAGTGTAACAAAGTATGTAACAATATGTAACATTATGTACTTACATTGTACCTTAGAGTTAGGATTAGGGTTAATGTTAGGTATGTATAATCTAAGTACACACTATTACATGTTGTTACATGAAGATACACTAAAAAAAAAACCATAAAAAAGTGTTACCCTCATACTGTCATATCTTTCATCTGTACTCTCTCTCATATCTGTGCTTAACGGCATGACTGAGTTATGAGATTCTGACGAGAACACCAGTTTCAAACATTATGGAAATGGCAGGAAGTTGACTGTCCTAAGTTTGTCTCACCCTGTTTGCTTTACGTAGTTTGGCCCCGGCGAGGGCTTCAGCAAGTCCACCCCCACCACCACCACCACCGCTGGACTGCGGGGGGGGGGGGTGGAGGAGGGGGAGGGGGCCCTGCTCCCGGAGGTGGAGGTGGCCCAGGAGGAGGAGGTGCTGCTGGGGCTGATGATGATGGTGGTGGAGGAGGAGGTGGAGGTCCAGGTGGTGGTGGAGGAACAACCGCGGGAGCAGCAGGCTGGGCTGGCGGTGCTGTGGATGCAGACGCCTGTCTTTCTCTCTCCAGTTTCTGCTGCTCCTCTCTCTGCCTCTCCAGTCTAGTCATGAGGAGGCAAATGTTGCATTTGTCATAAAAAAGAAAGCTACCCGTGTGTACTGAGATGCCTTAAAAAAAATGGTGAAGTTTTTTAGTAACACTCAGCACCTCTTCTGCTCTTCTTGCTCCTCCACTGAGGGTTCATTCTGCACAGGTGGTGGTGCTTAAAATAATAATAATAATAATAATAATAATAATAATAATAATAATAATAATAATAATAATAATAATAATAATAATAATAATACTTTATTTTAAAAGTGCCTTTCAAGAAGGACCAAGGACGCATGATGCATTTAAAACAACAGACAAAGACGACAGACACACAAAACACTTAGGCTAATTAAAAGTCTTTGGGCAACGGCCATTGGCAAAGTCTCTATGATGATGAAGACTGGGTGCATAAGTAAAGCTTTAGATAGAGCAGGTCAAATAGAGTAGAAGAAAAACAGCAAAGAAGCTTAAAACCCAAGTCCAAAATAACTCACCTGTGTTTGACAGTCCATTTATGACATCTAGGGCATGTGTCATGCTATTAGCAAAAAGGCTCGCATCTTCTTTAGTGCTAAAATTAAGGCCCCATACTTGACGAGCGTCTCGCCACTGGTGGAAATTGGGTGTTGCCTGATTGTACTTCTGTCCTTTCGAAAGGGGGCAGTTCATCACCACCTAAAGAGGTCATATGAGTAACACACCCTCAAAACATGCCTCCTTAGATTGTCCTACCCCATGTGACCCTACTTTCTGCTTAAGATTTTTGACCCCTTTTGATTTTTTCTTTTTCTTTTATTATTGGGTTTGTTTCTATCATTGTGCGAGTACTGTGTTGTAAAGTGACCGTGAGAGTCGTGCAAGGCACTTACAAATAAAAGGTGTTATTATTCTTTTTATTATTATTATTATTGTAATGTCACATTTCCCTATTCAATAAAGCTTGAACATTGTAGGCATTATGTTAGTGATCCTCTGAAAATGCAAATGAAGTGACATAAGCACTTTACATAAGTGTGACATCACAAATCAGTGTTAGAAGGATATTCTGCGACCTTCTGTAATATTCAATGATCTGTGTTGCTTATTTGGGTTATTAACAACTAGTAGGCTCTTGTAAAGATACCTGTTGGTTGTTTTACCAATCAATAATGTTATGTATTATAATGGTGCAAGGAAAACCAAATGTATTTTTTATCCACTAATTGCAAATAAAACAAATGATTTTAAGATCAAAATACCCACTTACATTCTTCCCATACACTAGTTTATAAGTTATAAGAAAGACTAATATTGATAAGCTTATAATGGAAAGTTACCCTAAGATTATGTGTGTGTGTATAGTTCAGAAATTCAACGCACTTCAATCTTTATAGTCAGTCTCATACTTTGCTACAGGTGAATTTTGAAGGGCTATAAAATAGGTCTGCACAATATATCGAAAATATTGTGATATCGCAACATACAGTATCGTGATATACATATTGCAAAACATGGATTAACTGGAATAAATGAGACATTACTGTGAAACAGCTTACAGTAACGCAGTTACTGTATTACAGTTAAGCTGTATTCCAGTTAAGCCATGTTTCTACACATTTGGGAAATCAAATGGAGTCTTTCTGCCCTTGATATCCACCCCATAGGCTACACACTGGCTACGACCTAGCGGTGAAGATTAAGCTGAAAGATGTTAAAACTATATTTAAATCTTTGTTTATCACAAAACATATTGTCATCGCAGAATTCAGCAATGGTACATACTGCACATTTTTCAAATATATTGAGCCCTACTATAAAACAGATAGTCCCTAGCAGTCATTATGTTTATAAAAAACACAGACTCCGCACATCTAGTAGGCTTTTGTAAACATACCTGTTGGTCAGCCTGCATTTTGCGTCCCACGACTCTGTAGGAGTTATTGCCGGTGTTGTGGTATATTTGTAGCCGGCTAACGCTCTGAGCACCGGTGCCTGCAGGTGCCCATCGCTTGCTGGCATCATCATATATCATAACTATGGCTCGCGCCTGGCAGATACTGGACTCACTGTCACAGGACAGACAGACATGGGAGACAGGCCAACATGAGCAAATGTTATTGAAGAGCAAACACCTGTCAGTATGTGGCAGAATGCTTTTATCTAAGAGGCTTTTTGCTCAGTTACACCGTGGGACTCTTGCTATCTGAATGCAGGATTAGTTACCAGGAACTCACACACACACACACAATTACATTTGCACAGTTATATTTATACACTATTACAAAATACATTTCAACTTAGCCCTCTGTAATGGGCAACAAAATGGAATATCCTACAGTATGTAATAGGGAATCCCTCTGCTGCACATCTATCAGTGAACACATACACACACACAAATACACAGCCCGATTGCAACCATAAAAGTGGTTCAACTTCAAAACATACAATCTGGCTCTAGTAAAACTACTGAACTTATCATCATGTAACGTGTGACTGTCAACATAACCTGTTTCACTTGTAAACTGTTCCCATAAGCATACAAACTGCAATCATTCATTCATTCATTCATTCATTCGTCTATCTATCCATCCATCCATCCATCCATCTATTCATCCATCAAAGTAGTCATTCATTCATTCATTCATTCATTCATTCATTCATTAATCTATCAACAGTTTAACATCTATCAACCTGTCATTTGTCTGCATGATTCATCCATCTCCATTTGAACAAAGTTTCTATTATATTAAACGGGTAGATGATATCATTCTTACTTTCATCTGGTAAGTAACATATTGACCACTAAACACAATTCATAAACAATAAAATCGATCACAGATCTGCTCATTATTTGCTTGGTGGCAACCTTTCAGTAAGCACACTTTGCATTTTCTCTGCGGAAATGTGATCTAGTTCTTATAATACATTATTATTAATAAACACTGCAAAAGTGACTTGTAGCTACATACTCTTAGACAGACAGCATGTCTAGCTGTCTAGGCCAGAGACAGGATGTGCATGCTAGTGGTTTCCTCTTTCCTATACTGTGTAAACCCTGATTCTCTGTGCTGTGATACTTCCTGTGACAGAAATGACACTGTGACCACCTCAGTTTCAGTCCCCACAGTTTCTCACAGATACCAAATAAGGACACATTCGCTTAGCTTGCTTTTGTTGAGAAATTAAGTAGATGTGACACAATTATGCAAGCTGATTATCATATCCATCTCAGTTGTTGGTGGTGTAGGACCCGATGAGAACAGTCTCTGTTACACAGCCACAGATGTTTCACTGCAACAGGAAATTGTGGTGTATTGCTGCACACTACATTCCTAGGGCTATGCAATAGTTTTCTATTGCTTTGCAAATCAGCATTTTCCCATCCTCAATATCATTCAACTACCAGCTGAACCCCTCCAGTTTCACCTCTATGTCCACAACACCCACTAAGCTATCAGCTTCCACATGCATATGTCTATTTGTGTGTCATGTCTACCTGCCATGTGCACATGCAATACACTGTCATGTTACACTAGTTCACAGTATTCACACATATCCCAGTAGGCCCAATGCAGCATATATCTGCAGTCACGGTCTTTACATCACAGTCTTTTAGAGTACATTTCCTCCCATGTGCAGTAGAGTTGTCATGTTACGGTTTGAAGACGTAATGGCCTAAAATGCCTACTTCAGGCAACACTTGCGTCAAGTTCATTTTGGCTGGGGCAATACAAATAATAAAACGCCTAAAATAATGACCAGTTTTAACCTTTACTTGGTCTTCCCTCAGAGCGTGTATGAAAGTGCACTCGGGTGAAGGGTTTGTTACTTGCAATGTCCCAGTCAAAATAAAGGGTTTTTAAATCTATTTACTTAAATTTTTCCTTGACACAATGCAAGAGTTGCCTTTGTGCATATTGAGATATATCTTTCTTCAAGAGCACCTTCCTACGAGCTACATGGTAGGAGCACTCAGTAACCTTTTTTCTTTTTTCCTTTGTCATGTTACAGTAGTTCATAGTACCCCCATAGTCCCACGTAGCTCCACTGCAGCACATATTTACAGTCACAGTCTTTACATTACAGCCTGCATATCTGCCATCAGACCTAGCACCTTACAAACCCCTGCAAAAGTACTGTTAATACTACAGAAGATGGCAGATTGAAAGAAGAGTGCACAAATAATAGTGTCTAAATAATACACTTTAATAAACCTACTTTGTGATGGATTATTAACACCATTGTCACTAAGAGGGCAAGTTAGCAGTTCCCTTTTGCAACATTAAAGAGGAACCTGATATGCACAACAATGACTGTCACTTTTACATTAACTAACTGCAACATATCCACTACTGAATGCAAGCAATGTAATGCACCCCTCTAGAAGAGCTACACACATGTAGAATATGTGCCGGTATCTGAGGAGGAGAGACCAGTATTGTTACATACAAATACAAATAGAAAGCATAGAGTTCTCCACCCTAATGAAAAGGATGGGCTTAAGAATGATTAAAGCCAAAGTGCGCTTTTATAAGCTGGAGGTTATCCTTTTTTAGTGTTAAGAAAAAGTTCGTGGTTTCTGGGTTCTGTATGTAACTGCTACAATTCCCAACTGTGCCATAGCCTGAGATGTGTCTCTTCAGTTACTCAATATCTATATCACTACATTTCTGGCATTAATTCAACTTTCTTTAGTAGCGGTGTAATGGACGATGCAGACCGACCGTCAACCTGTCAAAACTTAACTGCTTATTTGTCAGGAAGAAGTATGCTAAAGCCAAAAGTATCTTCCCCAAAACAGAAGAACGCCTTAAAAGTTTACAAGCTATAGCCTAGGGAAAAAATACAAAATAAAGACAAACACAGACTAACACTACACAGATTCATCTTGCCCTTACCTCATTTTGGTGTAGACACAAATCTAATATTCAGATTATGCTGTCTATATTTTTGAAAATAAAACGCCACGGTTACACAGAGCGCAGGCAATCCTCGCCACTGTGTGAGTGAAAACGAGGTTAAGGTTCCGTAACTGATTTCCTGTTGAGGAGAACTTTATGTAGGTAGGCTAGTCTCAAGCGACTGACATGGCAGTTCAGAAGCGTGCAACAGCAACTGTATTAACTGATGATGGAGAGGCAGGGGCAACTGTATATTTGGCAGGAACGTATTTTATTAAATTAGGCCCACTGCTGACAAGTTTATTTCAAGCGACTGTCAAGTATAAAAGTACTGTAACAAAGTATGTTGCTTTCACAATTTGTAGCCAGCAGCTTTTTACCAGCATATCGCTGTTAAGTGTATTTGATAATAGACGCGGTTCGTTATATAGGCAGGTGGGCCAGCGCCCTCCCAAAACATCCACCCCAAAACAGCTCATCCTAATAAATAATGTTACCTACTTAACTGCTCTGCTTGTTACCTACTTAACTACTCTGTCGTATTGTTTGTCTTGTGTGTTTTTTAACTATTTGCCACTGTGGAATTGAATCTAAAGTAGTTTTGTTTACTGCATCTACAGGACCCGTCATCACATTCATTTGTTGATTAAATTGTATTTGCCTGGCGTCAGTTATCGGAATTGGAAGCAGCGCTAATAGAGTCAAATATGGACAGGGGCAAGCCTGCCTCTTTTTTATTTTCTTCTAGCAGCTCACAGATCAGTCCTCCGTAACGTTAGACCTAACCCGTATAAAATGCAGTGCTGACCTGCACCTGCCTTGGCCATCAGCGTGGCCGTTCTGTTAAAAGTGGATTTGATGGACTGAAATTAGAAGATGATCAAGCAGCTTGGCCTAGACAGACCAGACGTCAGCACAACCTAGAAAACTAAGGACAAAGGGAGCATGGTATGATGAAAAGAAAGTGTGGTGGTTCCGCAAGTAAGGGTTTACAATATTCCCAGTGCTTTGTTTTGAATGCCAGAGCCTTTGTTGTACTACCGATGGAGTGTGGAGTTTCTTCGAGCTGTTTTAATGGTTTAAAAATAGTGTAGTCATCATGCTTCGTCTAAGGGCACCTACCACTTCCATTGTTAGCCCTCTGGGACAAACGATAAAAAATAGTTAAACTCTGAATGCAACAGGCTAAATCAATTTTGCTCCTCAGTACACATACCAACTCGGTATGATGTTTTAACATGCCAATTTTAATTTTACACCGAAGTTGTCCTTTAACCACTGCCTATATCCACATCTACAAAACAGACCTTTCCTGCTACTGTAATTTGACACATTCTGTAGCAGTATGGCAATACATCAAAAACATAAAAGCTAGCAAGCAACTTACAATAACCTGAAAATAATTGCTCTGATGTCCCTAAATACAATCTATTTTACTTTAAATCAGTAATTCATAAAGTATCTTTCCTGACACAGAGACTGCCAGGTTACATTAAACATAAATCCTGAAACAGTACCAGTAGGCCATTTCACAAATAGTCAAAGAAGAATAATAAGAAATATCACTTAAAGGTTGTGCATGTTAAGGATCTATTCATAAAAACTTGTTGTCAGAAACACACATAATTGTTCAACACATAATTCTGGGTATTGTCGCATGTAGGTGATACCTTGTGGGATATAAACCAGAATCACGATTGAAGCTGACAGTTGTACGGCTAAGGGCTCAAATTACACTAGGGAACATTTAACAGTCAAACGTTGTCCCTTTAGCTGATCATAGCTCAAGTTACTATGCAAATCAAATAAGAATGGTGTGTGTCTAAAGAAAGTCATTCTCTGTGGTTTTGTCTCTCTTTCATAATATTACCAAATATACTAGTCATTCTTTGAAATGTTCTTGTCTTTTCTTTTTAATATTAATATTATTGATCACATCCTTAAATACATTCACACTCTAATCTCTCGCTGTCTTTTGATGTGCAAATATCTTTTCTAATAAAACATTGGACTTTAACATTTGGATGCAACTATGGTGCAATAATACATGTTTTGAAGTAATCTACATGAATGAACAGATGATCACATCAAAAAAAAGAAGCAATGATGTGACCTTGAAAACATTTGCATAGTGAGTGGTGTGTGTCCTGGCAAAATCATTTGCCTCTCAGCTGCATTCAAAGAAATTAGCTCCATGGTCTGTTTACAAAGTCAGCTTTGAATAGTTGTGCCATAGGTTAGCTGAGCAAACTCCAGACATGTCAGTTTTGTTGTATTAATAAGTTCAATGTAGTACCTGATCTAGAAGAACAATACAGTTACCAACTGACTGTACCACCACAATCCTCATAGGCTACATCTCAATTTTCTGAACATTACTACATCAGACAAAATCTATATAAATCAACATTAATCCAAAATCCTTGGTAACTAAATCACATTAACAACTACATTTCTTGTTACTTCCCCCAGCGAAGGTTATGCAATCATTGGTCATTGTTTGTTAGTTAGTTTGTTAGTTTGTTAGCAACATAATTCAAACAGTTATGGATGGATTTTGATGACATTTTCAGGGTAGGTCAAAAATGTCACCTTAAAAAGGTCAAATTAAAAATGATTACATTTTGGTGATCTGAGCTGCTCTGGCAGAGGTTTGTGCTCTCTGAGTGCTTTTCTAGTTTTAATGAAGTTATATTCATGATGACATAGACACTCTTAGAAAAGCAAACATTCCCCCATTGTACACGGTCAACAGTCAGTGGATAGTACAAACCCTATTTAAATGGCTTTTGTTTGACAACTGTAGTGCCTCAAATTCATCAGACAATTCACTAAAAAGAGATATAAACATGCTTTTACTTGCACAAGAAGCTGTGCAAGCATCTGTTACCTGTTTCGTGCTGGAGCAGATGAGGATTTGCATCGGGTCTAGCTGAATGAGGAGCCCAGATTGGCCTTACCTGGCATGCAAAACGCGTGGGGAACCGGTTGAAGCTGTGCAAACGCATATTCACACAGGTGTGTGCTAGTCAGTCGCTGCTTCTAGAAAGAGCTATGTAAATGAGGATAGTGATTTTCTCTATGTCATCGATGAAGAGAGAGCACAACAGGAGACAGAGACACTGAGATTAAACCGACAAAGAGGTTGGAGACTTCAGCAGCAGTTTTTCTTTTAAAAACAGTGTGAAATTGAGCAGGAAAAAATGCCACGATCGTTCTTGGTAAAACGCAAACAAGAAATTGCTTTTGGGTGGAGGCATTCCAAAGAATCAGGTACATTTGAAAACATATGTTTTGCTATACAATAATTTATATATATTGTACTAAAACAATACTGTTTAGTTCTTCTTTTACACTTTATATCTTGATACATTACAAATAGAAATTTTTGACAGTATTAGATTGAAATTAGGTTACATTTTTGTAAGAAATGATTGTTAAATTGTTATTAATGGAATAATGACTGTGATTGTAACACATATTTGTGGTATTTTTATGCTGTTTGATTAGCATTATTGTAGATGCAAGAATGACTTAACAGTGTGTAGACTGCAGTTAATCCCTTTAATGAAAATACTGGATAAACTAGAAGTAACTTAAGAGTAACTTCAACCAAAATGACACCAATACACAAAACCAGTTATTGTGATTAAACACATTCATTAATAGACATAAAAGACATTATCCAGCCAAATAATTTTGTTAATCTATGAAAGATACCTCAGTGTCAAATGCAATGAGTACATGCATGGCAGAAAGCCACAAATGAATGTTGCCTGCAAAAATCAGCTTGAAATGTAAAATACTGATGGGTCACATTCTGTAAAAGCCTACTTTTTTTTTTTTCATTAAAATTTAAGTTTTGCGGTTACGGGAGCATTAAAATAATTAAACGTTTATTGATGCAATCAGAAAATGTGGAAGACAACTGCAGTGTTCTGACACATGTTACTGTGAGTCCTGAGCCTGCACCACCGCAGCAGTCACAAGTCAAAAAGACTCAAGAAATGATAGAGAACCTTCAGAAGAGCTATGCTCTGGCAGTCCAGCATCCCACTCCAAATCCCTTTTACAACAATGCTTCATCTGTACCGCCATCTATACAGGTAACAGTTGTCTTTTATTGTTATCTACTGTGTTTTGTGGAATAGTTATAATTACAAGACAAGTTGTCCATACATTTTTTTTCATAAAATATTTATTACATTTTTTTTAAGTATTTTTTGTGTATAATGTGGTGTCTTAGTACTGTATGTTGCTTTGGGACCCCGGGGGCCAAAAGCTTCATTTCGCTAAGAGCCTACAAGAGTACAAGGCCACAAAGTTTCATATTCCCCAATGTTTCAATGTCCCGCCAAATGTTGACAGATAAAGGAAAAAAAAAAAAAAAACCCATCTGACCACTAGCGGCGTCACAGTTCCCTGCAGCTACTTGTTTTTTTTTAAGTTGGTTGAAAGCAGCAATTTTTACAATATAGCACATGGATTGACAAAATTAAGTATTCTGATTCTCCTTTTGGTTTAACTTCACAGTGCCACAGTACCATGTTTACTCATAACATACATGACATTGTTAAGTTAAACCAACATAAAAAGAATTATGCAGCATGTTTACTCAATTTTTGTTTACTCAAGTCTGTTTGTTTACTTCCTCTTGTATTGCTCACAGGCCCACGTTTCATCGAGCTCTAGTGATTTCTTATGTCCCGTGTGCAACAAGGTGTTCCCTCTTCAGCGGATGCTGACCCGTCATCTCAAATGCCATAGTCTGGTGAAGAGGCATCCCTGTAGATTCTGTGGAAAGGGTTTCAATGACACCTTTGACCTCAAGAGGCACATGCGTACTCATACAGGTGAACACACAATATACCTGGCAAAAGATCACAAACCAGGACATCATTCTGGGCTGGGCAACACAAAATAATTATTTTGCCTTGATCGCTAATTTTTCTTGATCATCATGACAGAAAAAAAAACTCTGAATAGTTATCCACGATTTTCTTCAGTGTTCATGCCTGTAACATTAGATTAGATTAGATTCAACTTTCTTGTCATTACACAAATACAGGCAACAGAATGTGGTTTAGCATTTAATCAGAAGTGCAAGGAGCCGCAAGTGCGATATATACAGTAGAGATAATACAGACAGTATGGTTGTAGTGAATTATGTACAAATAAATAGGGCTATATGAACAGGTGGGAGCACTTTGTTGTTAATCTGTGTGGGGGATATAAACAGATGAATTATGAACAAGTATACAATAGAGCTATTACTATACAGGTGTGCTAAAAAGGTATAAGTGAATAAATATGATAAGTATGAACAATATGTACAACATGTGTACCGGCTGCACTATAACACGTATGCGTGATATACAAAGGATATACAATATTGTATAAATATGTGGTTTGGGTGGAGTGCCAATGAATGAGGGGATTGCGTAGAGTTCACTGACATTGGGAGAGATGAAGAGGTGAGGAGGGATATAAAAACGTATCACTGAGACTTTTTTGCTACTAAAAAAGTTTCATTCACTGTCACATATCCCTTCTATTTCTCTTTTCCAAATGTGTCATGACAATATTTAAGTGCATTTAAGAGCCGCAGGTTGATGACTTGTGTTGTGCGCCTTGTTCCAAGGCATACGACCCTACAGGTGTGAACTGTGTGAGAAAGCCTTCACCCAACGCTGCTCCCTGGAGTCCCATCTGAGGAAGATTCACGGTGTTCGCCAGCAGTATGCATATCGGCAACGTCGCTCCAAGATCTTTGTGTGTGAGGACTGCGGTTTCACCTCAGGAAGGCCAGATGAATATTTCATTCACGTCCGTGAGCACCATCCAGGCAGTCCAGCTTTACGGAGATACTACCGCAAACACATCCCAGAGAGAATGGCCACAGCAGCTGATCAGAACATCCATCCATTTATACTGTATCAACCAGCTAGTTTCTTTATATAAAGGTAGACCAACTAATCTGCATACTTGTTGAAGCCTATCCTTGGACTTTAGCTCTCGATGTTGTTTTCAATTTTGTTAACTTAAGTTGTATAAAGCAAAACATGTTCAATGCCATAGACTAGAGCTTCTGCTATATTGACATTGCTGTTGATGTAGTTTTTATATAGGCCTAAGGTTAATTCAACACAAACACTAGCTGGAGTTGTGTATTAGGACATAAAGCAGCTGCTATTAAAATTAATCACTGAAACTGTCTATAATATCTTAGTGGTCAGTGGGATTCTATTTATGTCGCTAATAAACACAGTAACAAAAAGAAGTCTGGTTTGGGTAAACATAGACAGTAACTTGAGGCTTAAAGCTGCAGTTGGAAGTTTTTTAACATATTTGCTGGAACTCTCAATTTCCTGAGAGTATTAGCCTACATAAAATAAGCACTTTATCATTACTCGAAAAGCCGAGCCTGGACCCACAAGAACTGCAAAACTGTAGTCTAGTATCGAATCTACCTTTTACGTCCAAGGTCCTTAAATGGGTTGATGTAGAACAGTTTACAGCCCACCTGTCCTCAAATAACCTCTTTGAGAAATTTCAGTTTGGCTTTCAGTCTGGGCACTCTACAGAAATGGTCCTGATCAGAGTTACAAATGACTTGCTACTCACAAGTGACACTGGTCGAACATCTCTTGTACTGCTGGGGCAGTCTTCTGGTTTCACTCCTATTTGTCAAACAGAACCCAGCGCACGGTTTTTATCAACACTAGCTCTGCATTGACTTCTGTAAGATGCAGTACCCCAGAGGTCACTACTTGCCCTAACGGTATTCTCTATATTCATATGTCCCTTAGGTACCATTATCAGCAAATTTAATATAATTTTCACTTCTATGCCAACGACACACAACTGTATGTTCCTGCACTACAGAATGATGACTGTTTCTGAATCTACAAGCATGTCTGGAAATTAAGAAATGGATGTGCAAGAACTTTCTATTACAAAAATGTTGATAAAACTGAATCCCTACAGTGAGATCACCTACATGCAACACTTTGCCTGAGAATTTGTCTGTCACCATTAATAACTGTGCCATCTGCTGATACCTGTACAATCACTGAGAGCCCAACTGTCAAAAACCTTGGTGTCCTGTTTGATCCTAACCTAGCCTTTCAGCCTTTCATCAAAGCTGTTACAAAGTTGCTGTCCATGTGATGCTGAAACGTTAATTCATGCATTTGTCTCATCGAGACTTTATTTTTTTGCTCTGTTTTCTGGTCTCCCACCTAGCATAATAACAAGGCTCCAGCTTGTTCAGGGTGCTGCAGCTAGGGTCCTAACGAGGACCATGGCGTGCCGTGAGGCCATCGGAGGTGCAGCCACTGTGTGAGTCATATAAGGGACCCACAGGTTAGGTTGACCCCGGTATGAGGGACCCCAGTGATGGGTGAAGCATCAGTCACTGCGTGCACATGGATGAGTTGAATCCGATTGGAAATGGTTTGTGATCGTATCGAATTCATGTGCACAGGCTAAAGATCGTATAGGGATTGGTTTCGCGAATCCGATTGCAACCCCTGGCTTAAGCCGACGTTAATCCGCTTGGTGCCGCCTTGTGCACAGTATTGGTTTGGATTTGCGTACTGCGCATGTAAGACCACTCGATCCCAGAAGCTTCTGTCCCTGATTTTCATCCATACTGAACATCGAGGCTTTCTAGCGCCTGCTCTCAACAAGTCTCGTTGTCCTCAATTGCTTGTAATATCAAACACCGACGGCACAGTTCATGTCGTATCAAGGAACCCAAAAACGCTGTTTGTTCTTTCATACGGACTTCCAAACAAAGGACAATGCACAACATGCATGCAAATGCTGCTCTGTCAACCTCCTCGAGCGCTATCTTTGTTTTGTATGCCGCCAGATAGTTTGTTTATTTTCTTTTTAGCAGCCGTCAACCTGAAGTAGTTCTAACACCACTTGTTGAAAGGAATACAGCGCCATCTAGCGTAGCGGAAACGGCCAGATCTCTGACCATTATCCGCTTACACGAACTCTCATGTGTACAGGGATTTGGGACAGACCACCCGTTGGGTAGCAACACCCAATCCAATACCAATCCAATCCGATCGTACCATGTGCCCGTAGTGAGTATGTGGGGCACCCTGGAGAGGAGAAGTATGGTTGGAGATGCGTGAGCGACACCTAAATGTGTGAAGCGCATGGCTGCGCATCCCAAAGGGGAAGGCAGTGTGATGGAGTGACCATCACTAGAGTTGTGGGTGTGCTCTGACTGCCATCCCAATGAGTCTGGCTCTTTAGCGTTGTGGTCAAAGCACACGCAGAGCACACCGCAGAGACCTGGGTTCAAAGCCGGGTGGGGTGACTTCTCCTCCCCTTTGCTACACACATAACACCTTTTTTTTAGCTTCCCTACCAGTGTTGGGGTAATGCATTATACGTTACTCGCTACTGTTAAAAAATGTAATGCATTACTTTACTTCTTTACTGCTTATGGAAAGTAACTCCTTACATTACTTTACGTTACTCATCAACGGCCTTGAGCAAAACACATAAATTCCTATTGCAACGAGCAAGATGTAAGACAAGACGTTCTTTCATGCCATTTAACGAAAACAGGCTACACCACAAAGCTGGTGAAACTATAGAGCACTCCACAGGGTCACATCAGTGTACTACTGGCAGGATTATGTCGTAAAAAAAAAACAAGCCAAAAGTCTAAAACAGGTTAACTTGATAACAGCACTTACTAAAATAGAATGAATAAAATAGCATGCAGAGACTGGCATATAGGCTACTACAGCATAAATCCCTTAACAAACTAGACCATTTAAATAAAACGTGGTACTAAATAAAATAACTCTGGACATCTAACCACATTAGGTAAACACATTTCATTGGCATGGGCGATAGTCTAGGGCAAAGGCACTTTGTTAAGTCACTAAAACGAGGATCATATTGCATGAGAAGTCTTTCAAATCTTTCAACCGATTTCTATTCTTCAGTACGAGACCGTCTAGTCTGAATAGCCTCTTGACTGGCGCGCTATGGTAGCTGCGTTAAGTTTCATAAACTTTTTATATGAGGGAAACGGTTAAGGATTTCGATGTGTGACTGCGACTTACTCTGATTACTCTGTTGCTTTTGTGTCAAAGTTGAAAGAAGCTGTATCTCTCTCACGCATCAACATCTTCTCAGCGACAGTGCTGTAGGGCGGCAGATTTCTGATTCTGCTGCGCAACCCCACTTTCCGGTGCAAAACATGACACGACACAATTCCTCACTGCTTCTCTCTTCTCCTCTCCCCTAAGCCATTGCACTTTAACGTCGGCAATGTCTCTTAACATGTTAAAACAATGAGCATATCTTCACCCCCTGAACGCCTTTTCCCTGAATTTATCAATCATTACCATTACATTACATTACACTTAGCTGACGCTCTTATCCAGAGCGACTTACAGATATTTACAGGGTTTCAGTTACAGTCCCTGGAGCAGTGTGGGGTTAGATGCCTTGCTCAAGGGCATCTCAACCATGGGCGGGATTTGAACCGGCAACCTTCCGATTGCAAGTCCAACTCCCTAGCCACAGCTGCCACACCGCCAATCACTGACAGTGGCGTGATTTGGGACAGGGTCAGGGAATTCGTGGTCAGACTGTCCACTGGGGAAGTTCAGTAATCAGCATACTATTAGTAACTGTAGTGTGATTAATGAATTCATAACAGTAACGCGTTACAGTACTACGTTACCGACAAATGTAATGTGAGTAGGCTAAAGCGTTCTTAGCGCTAAGAACTTCTTAAGACCCTTCTTAAGGCTCCCGTAAGAAGCAACCGCGTTTCCCAAAATGCTTCTTAGCCTAAGAAGACCTGCCGTTAAGAAGGATCTCTAAGAAGTTCTGAACCCAATCTTAACACCCTTCTTAGCGACAAAACAGTGAAAACAGCACCCCCCTCAGGCAGGTAAAGCAATGTGACAGTAAGCAAGGAGATATTAATGCAGTACGTCCAGTTTTCCTGATCGTGTTTTCCCCCTTTTCCCTATCGTTCATGACAAGGGGACGTCAATTTCTCGGTTTTCACACATATTCTCCTCATGTAGCAGATTTCTATCAGACAGATAAGAATATAGCCTACACATTAAATGAAATGACATACTGATTTCATTTTGTGTTTCCATTTTTATTTCCCTGGTCTTTGTTTCGGTATTATTATATGTGTCACTTTGTTTTTGTGTCGTGACGACAAATGTCATACTTTTAGCTGGTACTTTATTGTTGAGTTCAGTCAGACGCTACGTGTTATACCACTTCAGTTTGGAGCATTTTACCAAAGATTCTAGAGTAGCGCTCTAGAATCTTTGATTTTACTATGGTAACTATGCGCTCCAATCGGCCATTCTGAGATCGATTGCTCATGCGCTTCAGTTAAGAATTAGATAAGACGGTTCCTAAGACGTTGGTAAGAAGGGCGTTAAGGAGGCGTTTGGGAAACACTCTTATCTTAACGCTTCCTCGTAGCCGACCTCTTCTTAAGAGCCTTCTTAACTCGTTAAGAAGGTTCTTAACTGGGAAACCCGGCCAATGTAGATGACCCCTAACACTAATTCTGAACATTTCTATGTCAGCGGCGTTGATCAGGGCCCTTTAGTGGCTGAGATATGATGAGTGTGACAACCAACCCGTGTGACATCTAACCCCGGTCTCCCCTACTTTGTCCGCCTCTGCTAGCATGCCTGTGGCGGGGAAGGGATCGCTATTTTGGAGCTCAGGAAAGGGGGTGGGAGGACCTGGATGTTGTATCTTTTTGAATTTTCTGGACAAGGTCCTACAATTTCAAAGACCTGTCGACGCAGCTTTAAGCTATGCCTACCTTTAATCTAAGTAGGCTAAGCTTCCTTTACATCATTTAACCCCATGTAGATAACGTTTGGTTGGAGCCTCTCAAAAGTTATTAGCCTATGCTCAAAGTATTGTGGATTAATAAAAAATAGCATAATAAAATAGGATAAAAATATAAAAATACTCTTGAAATATCTCAAAACAGTGTTCAGAGCCTGTTACTTAGACAATGTTTTTTACCTGTGCAAGCAAATGAATGATAAAGACAGAGACTGAATTCAGTTGTCTTCCTGTAGCCTATAGAACACGTGCAGTTCCAATTTTAATTTTATTTTTCCGGGCTGTTCTAGTTTGTTGGAGGAGATGGAGACGGAAGAATGACAGGTTCTCTTCTACTGTCTATGGTTCTCAGCTATGCTAGTCACAGGCTCCAATCATTCAAAGCCCATTTGGTCATAGCACACCAAATAGAACTTTAAACATTCTAAACAAGCACACATACATATTTCGCTTAGTGTATGCAGCGAGACTGTTCCCGTAATCACAACTATGGCATGACTTTTGCCCTTCTTTTTCACAACCGTCACTTTGTTTGCCTTTTTCTTATTCACTCCTTTTTCTGCCTACTTTCTTTAATTGACGGAGGCAATCGGATTAGAAGAACATTTTCATGTGCTGCATCATGCCTATGCAACTCAAGAGCAACCTGTCATATTTCAAAAAGGGCAAGTACTAAATGGTTTCTTGGGGAGTGACACCTTCAAGTACATGAGTACAAACAGAGACTGAGTCATAAGTAAATATACAATTTTGAGCCAACACCAATACAAAAATACAACTTGTGTATCCCTTCAAACTCTGGCACAATGTGTTTAAAATAGTTTTTAATTGACCTGTAATATCTAAAATGCAAAGTGCTAGTTCATATGTTATTTAGAGCCACACCACTTTGTCATACATCTCAGATTTATTATAGCACTACAGAAAACGGAGTGTTTTATAACTTGCAATGAGGAAATCGGGACAGTACAAACTTATCAACAGAGAAATCAAAAACAATGCTCAAAACTAGAAGGGAGCAGCTTTCCAGATATGCTTAATATCCCTCGTGTTTTTCCAATTTCCATCACAAATATTTCCTCGTTACTGAAGACAAACACATTCCACTGTGCGTGCCTATCAATATAAATTGCAGATTCAAAACATTTCTGTTCTGTTATTCCAATGATTAGTAGAATTAAGTTCAGATGACGTACCTGTCATAAACAGATGTAAGAAATCCAAGTCTCACTTTTTTAGGAAATAGGCTAATTTTCCAACTCCCCTACAGTCACACAGTTGAGTTTGACAGTTTTGAAATCCATTTAGCCGATATCTGGATCTGGCAGCAGGATCTACAAATCTGGCAGTAGCACTTCAGCTATTAGCTTAGCATAAATCACTGAATCGGATCAGACCAGCATGCTAACTGGTCTAATTCGATTCAATGATTTATGCTGCGCTAATAGCTAAAGTTCTACCGCCAGCTCTGGAAATTGGCTGAATGGATTCAAAAACAGTAAAACTCTAAGGAAGTTGGAAACTTTCCAAAAAGTGTTTCCTTTAAGGCTTCCTTTCATTATGCTGTTAAGGAAACTGTACACAGCAAGCTGCAATGTGACTGTGTTGCAATGTTAACAGACTGTATGCACATTTCAAGAAACTCCAGTTCATCAAAGGAAAATAAAAAGTCCTAATATTTCTGAATAAGGATAGCAGATGCCCCACCGCCTCCATTGCAGATCCCTGCAAGGCCATACTGCCCTGACTGGAGATTGTGCACCATGTGTCCAACAATTCTTGCTCCAGACATGCTAAAGATAACACAGAAGATGAAATAAGTCAGTGGAACTTTAGTGTAATCAATCCAATATCAAAGCAATACACATGGACATAGTCTAAAGTCATACTGAATTTGGACACAGCCGGTGCTCCAACAATACCAATATAAATCATATCCTACAAGATACTTTCATCCATATAGCATTAGTGTTGTGTTAGCAATGTGTTCAGACCAGTGTTGTATAGTAACCAAGTAATAATACTTCACTACTGTACTTAAGTACATTTTGGAAGAATTTGTACTTACTTGAGTTTTTTTTAATTTTGATAACTTTTACTTCTACTTCACTATATTTACAAACCAAATTGCATACTTTTACTCCGATACATTTTCAATGTGCCGTTTAGTTACTCGTTACAAAAAAAAAAAAACGGAATGCAATGAAGTCAGGACGTGCCTGGCTTGTTCGCAATTGCCACTTGCACATGACAACCAATAGACTACACCTGTTGGCTTCACGCAGTAAGCTAGCTTTGCACTCAGTCCTGATGGAAGAGAAGACGGACACAACAGTGTTTTATGATTTTTTTTTCTTGATGGGGTGATGTACGCCTCATTTTCAGCACTGACTTAATCTTATTTTAAAAAACAAAGGTTTACGAAAAAAAGGTTTCAAACCGTGGTCTCCATCTTCAGATGCCAGATAACATTCAGTTTTCTCTCCACTTTTGTTTATAATGACAGCAATTGCATGCGTGTGCATTTTCAGCAGTGTAATTGCTTGTCATTTAAGATTAACCATAGTTGCTAAATGACCTTCACAGTTAACCAAAATATAAAAATATTACAAATTCAGACTGCCTTTGCCTGTTATTAACTTTTACTTGTACTTTTAATTACATTACTTGAGTACATTTATTTTTACATTACTTGTCATACTTAAGTACTAGAAATTTCTGATACTTTAAGACTTTAACTCAAGTAACATTTCAGTCAGTGACTTTGACTTTTACCAAAGTCACTTTTTGAAGGGGTACCTATACTTTTACTTGAGTGTGATTTTCCAATACTTTATACAACACTGGTTCAGACCAGCTGTCCCACTGCAACACAATCAGGTCATTAAATACAGTAAAAAGCTAGCAAATATATATATAGTTTAGTGTAAAATGTTAATGATCCTGGTCATGACTAGTTTGTACAGTATGCTCTAGACTATAAAAAATGTAAGTTAGTAATTTTCCATTTACATTTTGTTTTTATTTTATTTACAGGTCTTAAAGCACTAAATAATTCTATGTACGGAATTATTAATATTATGACTATCTACTACCAAATGCTAAATGTACTGTCCCACACCTGATTTCAGGCACCCTGCCTGAGATCTTTAAGACCTGTCTAGCCAGCATAGATTTGGATACAGAAGAATATAAAAAATGAATGACACTGTAAACAGGCCAATTAAGGATACAAATATGCAAAATATTTAAGACGTAATGGTGTTTGAACACTGCTTAGTCAGAGTTTTTTCCCATCGTCTTACCCAATCGGATGCCCGAGAGACACCGCTCCCCCATTCACATTAACTTTATTTGGATCAATATCCAACATCTTGATGTTAGCCAAAACCACAACACTAAAGGCTTCATTTATTTCCCACATTGCAATGTCTTCTTTCTTCATCCCACTCATCTCAAGCACCTGAAAAACAGCACATCCATCAGTCACAACCTACAGCACAGTGTGTTATATAATGTCCGTAATATAAAAAAACATATTTTATAGCTGCAAAGAACTGTAAATAAAATTAACCAAATTTTATCAACATGTGTTTTGTGAGTACACCACATGATAGACATTCTTCTAATGCAGGTCTGTGCAAATGAACTTTGCGGTATTAGCAGACATCGTCGTCTTTATGCTAGCATATTGTTACACAATGTCAGAAAGTTATGCTGGTAACCAAATTGGAGATTGAGCAAATGAAAAAAAAAGCTAGCCTACTTTCGGAACTGCGAAAGCTGGAGCAATAGGAAAATCAATCGGATTGGTCGCAGCATCAGCAAAAGCTGAAATGGAAGAAGAAAAAATGCTGTTGTTCTTGTTGTTACACAATCATAAATGATTAATGCTTAACTAACATCATAGAAGACATTACATAGATGGTTACACTATATGTCATTGTATTCAACTATATTTCTGTGATGTAATATTGAAATATTCAATGGAAAAAAAAACATACCAACAATTCTGGCAAGTGGGTTGACATTAAGGCTTTTAGCAGCATCTGCTGTCATCAAGACCAAAGCAGCAGCACCATCATTCAGAGTGCTGGCATTGGCCGCTGTCACTGTACCTACACATAGCACATTACATTACATTAACACTTTGCAAACGTTTTCATCCAAAATGACTTACAACTGAGTAAACAAATCAAGCTACAGATATGAAAGAACAGAGTTAGCATATCCTACTGTTTCACATGGCCCTTCTCTTGTAAGTATAGTAATGTAAATATAGATTATTTACAAATTACAAATTTTAAATGTCCTTTCATGACAAGTGTGACACTCAACCTTAATTAAGTAATTTTTTCACCATCTGGTCACAAATACTTTGTATTTTTGCTAACCCTTCTTTATTTACTCTTTGGGTTGTGAATTCAGTTTAAATTGAGATCTGGGAATGCACCGACTGAGTAATTGTTGGGCGATGCCGATGTTTAAAATGTCAAATTTGTCTTATGACGATGTTTTTGTTTATTTTGTTTTTAATGTCAATAATATCTTTGCTGGTAAAAGCATTCATTTTTTAAGTCATTTAGTACTTTTTGGCACTTTCTCAGATCTGAAATTCAACATCGGCCACATCGCCAAATTTCATCAATGCCTTGTCAACAAGAAAAATATTGGCCGATGCTGATGGTTATCCGATGCATTGCTGCACTCTTATTAAGATCCAAATGAGTTGATCAGATGTGACAACACCTGGAGGACAGTCGATGCAAATTTCAAATGAAAGGGTGGAAAATTAAGTACATGGCGGCAGTCCAACATTCAAGACCTGATGCATCATGATATATTTAAACAGTTCAATAATAGTCAAATTAAATAGCATTAGAGCATATGGCTTATGTTTAAATTGAAGAACAACTGTGACTGCTCAAATAGTAATGTTACACACCATTCTCTCGCTGAAATACTGCTTTTAGCTTTGGAACTTTGCTGAAGTCGACTCTTCGATATTCTTCATCTTCCTTCACAACCAGGTCAGGTTTGCCTTCGGGGTAAAAAAAAATGCATTGTGAGTTTTACTGTCAGTACAGGAGAAGTGTAAGGAATTGTTAGATGCTTTAGCTAGAGACCATTTCCAAGAGACCTTTTTGTGGAATGCTAACAGGAACGATCTCCTTGGCAAAAAGCCCTGATTCCCATGCGGTTTTGCTCTGGCTGTATGACTTGATGGCGTAGGCATCCTGCTCTTCCCGTGAGATGCTGCAGTTTTTGGCTGTGTTCTCTGCACAATTTCCCTTTAATTTGAACAAAAGTTATCAAAGTGCATTCGTTTGGAGTTAATAAATTGCAAAGCACATGCCTCTGTTGCAATCAATTCAAATGCAATTCTGATGCAATTCTAACGCTTCAGGGAAAAATGTTACTCATTAACACTCATGTGTGTTCATATCGGTGTTTAATATGATTTACACTACAGGTGCCACACCACAGTACCATCAGAATATTCACATTTGAAAACATAATGTGCAGCATGTAGACTCTGTCCAAGTTTTGGTTGTGTGTTTGCCTCTGGGTGCGCAACAATGCTTCACAGTATTTTCACTGCAGTACCACTTTTGGCCACAATCCTACATACAGCTCTTTTAACATCTTAGGATTCAGTAGGAGTGTGTTGTGTAAATACCATGTGAAATTTGTTGTAGACATCAGTGAGGCCATCTTTAACTATGAGGTCCTCCATCTGCACTCCCCCATACGCGGGCGTCTGGCGGACCATCGTGTAAGGCACATTGGACATGCTCTCCATCCCACCTGCCACCATCACATCCTACACATGGACAATCAATCAATCAATTAATCAATCAATTTTTGTTGATTAAAATAGTCTTAATGCACTTGAAAAAATAAACCACCAACAAGTATTATAAAGCTGAAAGGGGCCATATTATACTGTTTTTCAACAAGTTAGTATAGGTATATGGGCTATAAGAACATGTTTAAGTTCTTTGCACTATCAAAATCACCGTCACATGAACGAGATCTGACCAGTTCTATTCTGGCAGTTTTTTTTCCTTTCAGAATGAGTCTTTTAAGTCTGCTGGTGTACACAGATCACAGATGTCATAGACTCACACCACGCTCTGCTTTGTCGCACACTGCTGTAGGCGAACTTGGGTGGCTGTTCCTCCTAGGTGAAACCAAGGTCTGGCTGCTAGGCCTCCAAAGAATGGCTAATAGGCTATGAGGTGCTCCAGTAGTGCTCAATCTAGTATTGGTTGACAATGTTTTCCAATATTGTACAGTTGCCAGCGGCTGTACACGTCTAATAGAGCTTCCCACACGCATAGTTGAAAATATAAAAAACACAAAAAGTTTGACATTGCGTTCAGGCGTCACGTCAGAGGCCAGACAAAAATGGCTCATAGAAGAACAGTATTCCTGACACCAAAATCTTACATCTGACTCACAGGAAACATATTTTTTTGCCGCCTCTATTGGAGCAGTACAAACCCAAATGACAGTACAAATAGTGATTTTTGCATAATGTGGCCCCTTTAAAGAGTTGATGATAAACAGAGCAGGGAACAGTCATGACAAAAGTGACCTGGGGAGCAGTTTGTTTGGATGGTACCATGCTTAGGGTACCTCAGTGGCACTTCTGGCAGTTGGTGGTTTCGAACCTGTGACCCGCAATTAAGTCTGTTACCTTAACCTCCCCCCCGGCTAATTACCTGAATGCACACCACTGCCCCTACTGTTGTAGTAAGCACATATGAATTTTTAAAGGTTTTGAAGTACATACAAGGATGAATTTCACAAACCCAACAATGACACTGCAAAAATGCCTAATCTACAACAGAGTCACAGGGTGACATAGGGTTACCTGGTGTCCACACATCAAGCTTTGTGCTGCCATCATGATGGACTTCATTCCAGAGGCACAGACTTTATTAATGGTTGTTGCTGGGGTGGAAATGGGCAGACCTACAAAATCAGAAAACATAAATATTTAATATATATCAGATATAATAAAAAAACGAATAAAAACATCCTTCTTTTTGCTGTGTGGTCTGTTCATTTTAATGTTCAATCAAAACGGTGCCTTGAAGTATTAATTTAAGAGCATGTATACTAATAAATCTAGCTTTGTGTTGTTTTCATTTTGTGTTTTCCCCTAACAGACCTGTTAATCTTTCAACTGAATTGGTACTAGGCCACATTAATGTTTTAAAATAATTTATTGTTATTATTTGGCATCACAAAAACATGGGGTTGTAAAAGGGGTGTGTACACTTTTTATATCCGCTGCTGTTTTATAATATAACTGTACATGACATAACAAAGACGCAAATTTTCCAGTTTCAGTGTGGACAACGAGCGTCAGATTGACGATGGTAGGACACGTCATATGCAGTTAGCAGTGTTTCCCCTACAGTTCTGACATAGCGGCAGCTACCCCTATTTCTTTTTTCTTTTCTACACTGTCGAAAAAAAAAGGTGTTTACATGGCTGTAATGGTGTAATGCCTTTACATGGTGTTTAAATTGATTTTTGCTACATTTTCATGAAGTGCTGTGAATGGATATCTACAGCTGTGCTCATAAGTTTACATACCCTGGCAGAATTGATGATTTCGTAATCTTTTTTCAGATAATACGAATGAGAACACAAAAACTTTATTTATTGTCAAACAACTGTAATTACTTTATTTAAATCATTATGACAACAGAAACTACCCAAATGACCCTGATCAAAGTTTACATACCCTAGTTCTTAATACTATGCATAGGCCCCTTTAACATCAATGACAGTCTTTTGTGGTAGTTGTGGATGAGGCTCTTTATCTTCTCAGACGGTAAGGCTGCCCATTCCTCCTGGCAAAAAGCCCTCAGTTCCTTTAAATTCTTGGGCTGTCTTGCATGATTTGCACATTTGAGGTCTCCCCAGAGTGGCTCAATGATATTGAGGTCAGGAGACTGCGATGGCCATTCCAGAACCTTCACTTTACTTTGCTGTAGCCAACTGTGGACTCGGCCTGTCATGTTAGAATGTCCAAGTACGTCCAACGTGCAGCTTCCAGGCTGATGAGTGCAAATTTTCCTCCAGTATCTTCTGATAACTCACTGCATTCATCTTGCCATCAATTCTGACCAAATTTCCTGTGCCTTTATAGCTTACACATCCCCAAAACAGCAGTAATCCACCACTGTGTTTCACAGTAGGAATGGTGTAGCTTTTATCATAGGCCTTGTTTACTCCTCTCCAAATGTAGCATTTATAGTTGTGGCCAAAAAGTTAAATTTTGGTCTCATCACTCCAAATGACTTTGTGCCAGAAGGTTTGAGGCTTCTCTCTGTGCTGTTTGGCACATTTGTGGCATTTGCATAGTAATCAGTCAGCCCATTTTTCAAGCGCCTCCTTATTATGAACCTTGAAATAGCCACATCACACTTTTTCAGAGTCCTGTATTTCACCTGTTATTTATGGGTTTTTTTTGCATCTCGAACAATTTTCCTGGCAGTTGTAGCTAAAATTTTAGTTGGTCTACCTGACCGTTGTTTGGATTCAACAGAACCCTCATTTTCCACTTCTTAATTACAAGTTTTAACACTGCTGATTGCCATTCTCAATTGCTTTGATAGTTTTTTATATCCCTTTCCTGTTTTATAGAGTTCAAATACCCTTTAGCACAGATCCTTTCACAATTCTTTTGCTTTCCCCATGGCTTACAATCCAAAAAACATCAGTGCAGCACTGGATGAAAGATGCAAGGGTCTGTCAGACGTCCAGGTGAAGATGGTTACCTTTAATAGTCATTCAAACCCTTTTGTCTCATGTTGTATGCATGCTATCAGGCCAAATCACCAGGGTATGTAAACTTTTGATCAGGGTCATTTGGGTAGTTTCTGTTGTCATTATGATTTAAATAAAGTATACACCATTGTTTGACAATAAATGGCTTCAGCCAACCACTAGAGTGAAATAAAAGTTTTTGTGTTATCATTCATACGCTCTGAAAAATGGTTCAGAAATCATCAGTGATTTTACTGATTATGTGAAGAGTTTGTGGCAGCAGTCAGTTTTGGCAGGAACAACATTGGGTAGAATAGACTGTAAACAATGATCAATACCTGCACCAAGGAGGGCTTGTCTTGTCGGTGCTTGCCCTTCACCTGCTTGTAGTACATTGCCCATGTACACCTCTTTGACAGTGTCCACAGGGATACCTGTTAGACATTAATCATACTATTAGTTCCGATAATACTACCTGCAAACAAGAAACTGAAAAGACTATGGTGAAATACTCATTATCAATATTTTTACATTTTATTAGATTTACATTTGGCCCAAATGTAATGTCCCACCTTTTCTTGGTCCTGCCCACTGTTTCATTACATTACATTGCATGACCTGGTTAGAACATTGTTAGAACTGACTGGGAATGCAGTGGGTACTGAAGAACAGGTATGGCTTAAATTCGGAAGAGATAAAATTCAGTTTCAATTGATATACTAACATTTTTGTGTCTCCCCCAAAACACTATTTAAATTCAAATTTTGTCACATACAATTATAGTAAGTACAACATGAAATCCTTGATCCACTTACTGTAAATACCGTGCATCAATTAAAAACAAAAACACTACATATTATAATACATAAAAAATAATAATTACATAAATATGTTCATGAAGTATACAAGAATGTTACTATGGTTTGTGGTCCTCATTTGAAGTGCATACAGATTGAGGACAGAAACATTTAATCAATCTCTCAGTCCTGGTTTTCAGACATCTGTACCGCTTCCTAGACTTTAACAGAGAGAAGAGACTGTGGTTGGGATGACTGCCGTTTTTAATAATTTTTCTAGCTCTGAACCTACATCTTCTGGTATAAATCTATTCAAGATTAGAAATTATATAAGTATTTAGTCTTAGGCTGAATCCATTTCTAATTTATACCCCTTCCCCTACCCCTATCCCTTGCCCCTTGCCCCCTGAAACTGAGCAACAATGGGTAGGGGTTGGAAGTCAACCCCTATGAATTGGGACACCACTTCAACAATGACATACGTCATCAGTAGTCTCTGCCAGTTTTTACGTAAGCAGACGCGACAAGCTTTTGCCAGAAATCCAACATGCCGACTGCAGCTGTGGTGGTCTCTGTTGCGTGGGCTATTGTCATCTTTTTACGGTTGCATTCTGAACTAAACAATTTTGACCGTTTCTGCAGAAGTCTTCGGGGCAGCAAGTACGAGTGAACCCGTCAGTTGCTTTTAAACTGTTACAAACGCAATGAGCTAGCCAGCATTCGCGGTTCCCAAAAGAAAAAAGTAACACCATCGCAGCAGAATGACACGCATACCATTTAAACGACCACAACCCCAGATTTTCCAAGGCTAAACCAATCATATTGCTTGCAATTACTTGGGTTACAATATCGAAATAACTGTGTTGCACCGACGCTCACAATTCGTTCACAACTTCCATGCAATTCCACGCATCAACCGATCACTCAAGGTCACAAATAACGTTACACTACTTAATACAGCACTAGCGATTTTTTTGTCTGAATTTTATAAAGAAAATGACCATTACGCATTGGAACAGTGTTAAACTTAAGACAATACAGCGGTTAACACAAATTTTCAACCGTAAATAATGGAGAAAATACTTTTGTGAACTAGTTTGGTCTCTGTACTTGTCGTTGCAGCCATCTTGCTGGTGATTCACAAGGCATTCTGAGAAAATGCTCATACCCCTCTGTCTGGAGTGTGCCTCTGAAAAATGTTTGTTTGGAGGGGTATATAGCCCTACCACTTCCCCCTACCTCTCTGCCCTCAGGAGAAATGGGACACCCCTACCCCTACACGTGCACGTGCAAACTGGAGGGGTAGGGGAAAGGGGTAGGGCCAAGGGGTGTAATGGGATTCAGCCAAAAACTCACTGCAAAAATTGTAAAGCTCTGTAAAATCTTCTGAAAGAAATTGGCTCTTACCTGCCTGCTCCACAGCTGCTTTGATGGCTACTGAACCCAGTTTGGTGGCTGGGAGAGCTGAAAGGCTTCCTCTGAATGACCCCATAGGGGTCCGCACAGCACTGACAATTACCACTTCCTGTTAGCAGGACAGGTTGAACATTGAATCAGAATCAGAGTATTTCATGTCATTATACAAGAGCATAATGTATTGTATTTGTACAGTAATTTTCAGTACAAAAGGAGCAATATACTTAAAATAAGCACACAGGGTGCGTGAAGTGAACAGAAGTCTGTAAGTACCTATTTCAGTTTCACATTTCTCTGTTGTGCTATACCTAGCACCTGGTAGCACCTGGTCATATTCTTTGAGCCTCTAAGCCTGCACTTTCTGGGAGGTGTGAATAAGCCCACGCCCCCGAAACTACAGCCTTTGTCTTGCGAAGCGAGAGGGGCGTACTCATAGAGTGGCACCTGGCACGCTTATCAATGAGCCATCAGCCCTCATGTGTAGCCCTCCTCGTGTGAAGACCTACTCAGGTAAAGACAAGTGAGTCTACCTGTGCGAGTCCACCGAGCAAGGCCACCGACAAGGTAAGTCACCTCCCTGCCCTAGCACTTATACCCACAATGTGTTTCGAAAAAATCCCTGTTGTCTCCTGTACACGCAGACCTCTCCACTACAGCCAACACCACAGAAATCAGCTCAACCCCTCGGCCACTGCAACACAACACACCCACCAACACCTTCGTGCCTGTCGGACTGTGGAACTGGCAATGCACAGTCAACAAGGCAGACTTCATCCCTGCCTTCGCCAAGAGTTTATCGCTGGATCTGCCGACCCTCACCGAAACCTGGCTGAAACCAGAAAACACTGCGACACTGGCTGCAATATCCGGAACTCACTCCTTCTCCACTCCTTTCAAACCGAGGAGGAGGAACTGGTGTCCTAGTTAACACCAAATGGAACTACGCTCCCTTACTACCTGACAATATCCACTCATACTCATTCGAATACCACGCCACTGAAACAGCGTTGCTATCCGTCACAGAAGCCCTAAGAGTAGCCAGAACTGAAGGACAATAATCAGTACTTATCCTACTCGACTTATCGGCGGCCTTCGATACAATAAACCACAGCATACTGCTAACTACACTCTCAAACATGGGCATCACAGGCATAGCACACTCCTGGTTTAAATCCTACCTCACTGGACGCTCCTTTAAAGTGTCATGGCAAGGACAACTGTCATCAACTCACATCCTCTCCACAGGGGTGCCCCAAGGGTCGGTGCTGGGCCCTCTTCTCTTCGCCATCTACACCACCTCGCTGGGCTGTGTGATCCGCTCACACGGCTTCTCCTATCATTGCTATGCTGATGATACACAGCTGTACCTGTCGTTTCAACCAGATGACACCACGGTCTCCGCACGCATCTCTGCCTGTCTCTCCAAACTCTCTGCATGGATGAAGGAACACCACCTCCAGCTCAATCTCTCCAAGACTGAACTCCTGGTTGATCCCAGCCCAGGAGTCAATCCACCATGATGTCAACCTGAGTATGGGCACTGTCACGGTTGCTCCGAACAAGGCTGCTAAAAACCTGGGCGTCATGATTGATGACCGGCTATCTTTTTCTGACCACATTGCCTCCCTAGCGCGGTCGTGCTGTTATGCGCTGTACAACATTAGAAAAATCAAACCGCATCTGACCCAATATGCTGCTCAGCTCCTGGTACAGGCTATGGTCATCTCTCGCCTCGACTATTGCAACGCCCTCCTTGTTGGCCTTCCTGCCAACTCTTGAGGGTCATTTAGCAAGTCCCTGCAAGACCGATCCAATCAGCGAACAGAGAGTGTGTTCGTTAGCCGTGACGTTGACCTTGTGTGCTACAATTGAATTGTAGTGCGTAGGTAGGCTAATTGCACACGTGACGACCAGGCGTTAGTGATTGGGTAAAGTCAGAGGCACTTTTTTTAAACTTCAGCAGAGTCCACACCTCCAACAAATCGTTTCTGATGGTGTCTGTTCCAGACCCTCTGTACAAAATGAAATGAAGTACGAGGGGCTGGTTTACCAGGCTTCCTCAGTGGTGGAACAACCTACCAGTCGCTACAAGAGCAGCAATATCCCTCTCGACCTTCAAAAAGCTTGTGAAGACCCTTCTCTTCCGAGACTGCTTTCCTACCTAACAAAACTAACCTAACCATCTCTTTACATAGGTGCCTTCGATGTTCTCTACACACCTGTTAGCTATTATGTCCTCCTTTTGTAAGTCGCTTTGGATAAAAGCGTATGCTAAGTGTAATGTAATGCAATATAATGATTGATGTCACTCACATTCAGAGCTCGTGATGTGTAGGTCCTTGACAGACACTGGTGTAAAGTCACCTGCAAAGGAAGCATCACCAAATGTTTATTGTACATTGAACACAGCAAAGGGGGTGGGGTATTTCTCTGCCTGCTGAACACGGGAAAAATGAACGAATACATGAATTAATGCCACCACAGCAAGAAGTGGCGACTTTAATGATACTAAAAGAACATTCTGGTTTGTTTTTCTGCAAAATTACGTGTGTACCCATTGATAATTTTGATGATTTCCATATTTATCTACAAAGTGGGAAAACATAAAAATAAAGAAAAAACATTGAATGAAAACAATATTCACATCTTGTGACTAGTGGTATATACGATGCATCCTAAGATTTATCTGCAAAGCTGTTCACGTAACATTGTAAGAATTATTTAGGCAATTATAGGCACCTTATGTGAGATGGTGCTTTAGAAACACTATAGAAGAATGGGTCAGACATTTTTATATTATTTATTTCGATGCTTTTGTGCAATTAGACGGAATTATTTTTTATCCTCATTTCGAGATAAGTGTTAAAAACGACTCTTCACGTGTGGTAAGGCTACTGTAAACAAACATGGCAATTAACTAGCCACGTTAGCAAGCAAGCTACTTGCGAAGTACACGACCAATTGGACAGCTTTTGCTACAAGCACCGTAAAATAGGCTATTCGCTCAATGTCACAACTTACCAGCCGTTTGCACAACCGTGTGTGTGCAGTAAAAAGTCCACACGATGACATAATAGTGGTACAAGGTTCACTTTAACCTTTTCACACAGTTGGACGCCTTTCACCTTCACAGTCATCCACCAAGTTGACAACCACTGAGTCTACAGACCATGTGCGTGACGTAATCATTGCGTATTGGATCCTCCTTCTCTTCTTCGTTGTGTTACTTTTGAAGTGATGCACTCCAAGCAGCATTACCGCCACCTTCTGTTCTTTTGTGTTACAACAATGCGTGGGAGACGGTGAGAGACACTAGTCAACCAAACGCCCTGTCTGCTTTCGTTCTGTGACGAGTCTTGGGAACAGTCATATAAAAAATAAAAAAAAAACACATGAGGATCTCAAATGATGTGCAGGTGTATAAGGCACAAGAAGTCAAATAAAGCTGGGAGCAGTGTTGTATAACGAAGTAATAGCCTAATACTTCACTACTGTACTTACTGTAAGTAGGCTACATTTTGGAAGAATTTGTACTTCCTTGAGTTTTTAAAAAATTGATAACTTTTACTTTTACTTCACTATATTTCCAAACCTAATTGCATACTTTTACTCCGATACATTTTCAATGTGCCGTTTAGTTACTCGTTACCAAAAAAAAAAAAAAAAGAAAAAAACTGACTGTCTTGTTCGCAATTGCCACTTGCGCATGACAACACCTACACCTACACCTGTTGGCTTCACGCAGTAAGCTAGCTTCGCACTCAGTCCTGATGGAAGACGGAGAAAGCAGTGTTTTATGTTTTTTTTTCTTGATGGGGTGGTGTACGCCTCATTTTCAGCACTGACTTAATCTTATTTTAAAAAACAAAGGTTTACGAAAGAAAGGTTACAAACTGTGGTCTCCGTCTTCAGATGCCAGATAACATTCCGTTTTCTCTCCACTTTTGTTTATAATGACAGCAATTGGTCATTGGTGCATTGGTGCATTTTCAGCAGTGTAATTGCTTGTTATTTAAGATGGTCGGGTTTCCCAGTTAAGAACCTTCTTAACGAACCTTCTAATCTTTGGTAATATGCTAAGAAGCATTTTGGGAAACGCGGTTGTTTCTTACGTGAGCCTTAAGAAGGGTCTAAAGAAGTTCTTAACGCTAAGAATGTCTTAACCTATGGTCTTAACTGCATCTGGGAAACCCGGCCCTTTACACTTAACCAAAATATAAAAAAATATTACAAATTCAGACTGCCTTTGCCTGTTATTAACTTTTACTTATTTTAATTACAGTACATTTATTTTTACATTACTTGTCATACTTAAGTACCAGCAATTTCTGATACTTTAAGACTTTAACTCAAGTAACATTTCACTCAGTGACTTTAACTTTTACCAAAGTCATTTTTTGAAGGGGTACCTGTACTTTTACTTGAGTGTGATTTTCCAGTACTTTATACAACACTGCTGGGAGTGAAACCATAAGGATCTTGAAATCGATTGCTGTTGCTAGGTGACCCCTCCAACTCCTGAGCCATTGTTGCTTGTACAGATGGTATAATTTTATATGATTTTATAAGATGATATCATTTTTATTTTGTCAGGCTCTGGGAATGAATGACAAGGATCTCTGTTTTGTCTGAGTTCAAATAAAGAAAATTAAATACAATCATAAACTGCAGAACTGCAGATCATTTTTCTATCAGTGTGTTCACATAAAGGTAATCTTTTATTGTGCTATAAGTAGCCTAAAATGACAGCATCATTTCTGACTCTGCACCACACATGCTCACATGGCTGGAGTGGGCAGCTTGCTGATCAAGCATTCTTAAAAATAGTCACTGTGTCCTAGTCTGCGGATCAAGTCATTCGTTTTCACAGTCCATGTAACACGACACACCTCACATTTCACCTATGGCATGCTTAGATCATATCATGCTGGAGAGATTCAAGAATTACATTCACCTTAGTTGGTGTTTAAACTATACATTATTAGTAATAATTTTTCCCTGATATGATATTTGTTAACTTTTGCAGAAAGGGAAACATACACAGCACCATGAAATAGGCCTACAGCAGTAAATGTCCTAACCCCTCCGTAATAGTAATATTTTTAATAGCATCTTACCAAAAGCTATTTGTAGCAAACCCCAGCTGGACAACAGTCAAGTATATTGATGATATAAGCTTTTTATGGTCAGTCCTTGAACTTTTTTTTATAACCACAATGAGAGCTACCATAATAAAACTAGCCTGCATTTTCTCAGAGAAAATGCGAAGTGTGCTTGCCCAAATGTTGCTGAGAGTATAGCTTTTACTGTGTTTATGTATTGGGTAATTATTTGTGAATGTCCCTGCATTTGTCTGCAGGTATTCGAGATCATGCAGTGGTGCAGTGTTTGACGCACCAAGGTATTTTTCTCAAAATGAAACCTATCACGTCTCCAACAATTTCAGCCAGCCACGCAAACCTAAGTTTGAGGGTAATATTTGAATGTGATGACACTGTGTTAGCCTGCTCCTAGGCAGCGTGCCTCGGGACATCCGTGAGATAATTTTAGACAGTCTCATGTTAGCAATATTAACATGACTACATATGAAACTATTTCTATTCTATTTCTTAGGCTAGTTATTAGAAAACAACCAGAAAATACAGACTGTGTATACACAGTATATGTACTTTCTAGTAAAACACAACACTTTTATTACAAAGTGGCTGGTATACACTAAAGTAAGTCATTAGTGTGACCTCCATATGCATTTGTCAAAATTGGCATTTAAGAAGAGCAAAGTTAAAATGTAATTGTTGGGGACAATGTTAAAATTGATAGGGCCATTACATTACATTCCTTCTCAAAAGTGCACAGTCAGGAACATTTTTTAAAATTTCAGCTCTGGTTATTGTGTGCATATTACACAAGGATCAAGATTCTGTGTCTGTGTGTGTGTGTATTGGGGTCAGTCGGTGTGTGTGTGTGTGTGTGTGTAGTGCTCTTCCCCTCGTGGAATGTGCTGATCACTTGTGTGTGTGGAGTCCATGATTAGGCCAAGGTGTCTGGGTGGGAATGACCTGGAAATTGAATTGGTCAGCTGTTGAGAAGAGGTTGATGTCACAAGAGTAGTTTTACTACACATAGTTAATCAGTCAGAGCTGAGGAGAACAGCCCACTTGAATTTGTCAAAAAGGAGGTTTGTCCATTGTGGAGTTAATTAACAGTGTTCGAGGGTTTGTTGTTTTGATTTGAGGCACTGTTCACCATTTGTGACCTAAATTGTACAATAAAGAGCAATAAAACTGCAAATGTTTCAAATCTACATCCAGACATTCTTCTATCCTTGTGGAAAACTTGATGCTTTTTTTTCTCTCAGGTGGTTATTAGTACTTAGTATTTAGTTTGTAAGTATATAAGCAAATTTGACTTGACAATTAAACAGCTCTGGCATATCCCTGGTATGTCTCCCCAAAAATACCTCTTAAATTTTTATTAACTGTTTTTTTTTAATGCAGGTTATGCACAGTCACGTATATGTTTGTAATTTGACAGTACAATCCATAAATACAGATACTGTGCACTATTACATCGCAAAATGACAATAAACTCCTAGTTAAGGAATGAGTTAACAAGTTATTAAGTTAATAAGAAAAAATAGTCTGGATGGTCTGGTGTAACTAGGCAACACGCATTCAAAAAATGTAAAGGCATTTTAGGATTATTTAAATACTTGCACTGTATTTGCCTATGTCCTGAAAATATGCCTGCAAAACTTTCAGCGGTAAGAATGGTGATGTCTTTGTTTACGGGCCGAAAATACGGTAATGACCCACAGCACCATATATCGCGTGATGACCCTTTCCCATCAGTCCTGCTTGCAGTGGGACACATTCCAAGTCTGTCATGTGGTTGGGAACAACTTGCGTATTTGTGGGCCGTAATCACATTTCCCAGTCAGCATCTTAATTGGAATGCGCCCATCAGATTTCCTCCCCCCTTCTACAACTTGAAAAATACATCTCAACCACAGTCAGTCCCTGGAGCCATCCTAGGTCTGCTTGCATTTTCAGAGGCAATGATGAAGTCTGTGCTTTTGTTGTGTTTTGTTATACTGGTAATGTTCTCAGTTCAAGGTGAGTTTCATTCGCTATACAATCTGCTGTAGGCTGCATTTACAAACTGCAAAGTACATTTCAGTAAACTGAGTGAATTTCTTGACTTGAATCTCACATTGAATTTTGCATGTATATGATATATTGTGAGTGTTATTTGCTATACAATCTGCCAGAGGCTACATTTACAAGCACATTTCAGTAAACTGAGTGAATTTATTTACTTAAGTTTCATGTTGAATTTTGCATGTACGAATCTCATAAGCAGACAGTTTCACACAGAGATACACATAAGCATACACTTTCATATTCCTCTGGCAAAGAAAATGTAAAAGTGAGCCATTATCTGATATTTAATTGTGTGGTATAGGTGAAGGACGAGCATTTCCATGGACCTGCGCGACTCTTAATGGAGTTTGTCGCCAAGGGGTGTGCCTTCCACATGAACTTTACTTTGGACCATTGGGATGTGGCAAAGGATTCTTGTGAGTTAGAATTTACTTTTAAGGGCAAACTATCACACTGGTGTAAAGGGAATATTGGGAGGATAAAAGTTCTAAAGAATGTTGGGGTCCATAGAATATAATGTGGAATTTTAGAATCTTACAAAGCTGTAGAACAAGTGTTCAAAAACTCTGAACCTGAAAGGTTAAAATGTCAAATACGTGACCATCAGGTTGTGTAGTATGGAAGCTAACGATTACTGTTGTCTTCACAGGTGCTGCGTTTCACACTTTTTGTGAAGTCTGGACAGAAATTGGCTGTTTTGAGAGTTTACCCTCAGTCTTCAGCCTGATTAAAATGTGTTTTTTATTTAACAGTCTGCCATATTGCCCAATTAATTTGTAATCTTTACAAAAATCTCTTTGAAAGAGCAGTTAAATATGGATTTATCATGAGATGATGAGTTATGCTTGTTAACAGTTGTGAAGTCATACATTTTTCTTCTGTATGTGGTCTCTGTGTCTACAGCCATGTGGTGTGGAAATAGCCTACAATAAAGATGGACGCTGGTCAAAATATTGCATCTGTACATTCATGAACTGATTTCATGTGTATGGTTAGAATGTTAAAACAATCTATTGTTAACAATAGTTTATTAAACAGGGTGGCTATGTATGTTCTTTAAGTCTGATAAGGTCTTTGTGCTCAGTTCTATGCACTCTCGGTGGAAACCTAAATAAAAGATGTGCAAACCTCTTCTTCAATTTTTAACAATAGTGTGAACAGGTGTTTACAGTATGTGTTTGTTAGCACAGTTCTATTGACTTATTGGTTGTGGATTATTGGCTGTTAAATGAACAATTAAAAACTAGATTTCTTATTGCAATGTATTATTAGTAGGTCACGTTGTAGCGTAGAAATTTGCGATATTGAAACCATAAGACAGAAAATCTCATCTGATCTCAACTTTATAACTGTTGTAAACACAAGAATGTGGTTTAATTTCATTTAATTTCTAAGCAGATTTAATCTAACATGCTAACAAACTGTCTTCTCAATGAGGAAAGCTTTTATATGCTTTGGGGTGTGCTTAGCGGCTTTATCTTGTTGGAAGATGTAGCCCTGATCTGTTATAGTTTGAACAGTTTTTGAAAATTACACAGCAAAACCACCAGTGTTGAACTGACTCCCACAGACTTCATAGACTTTTTGATTCTCCAGAGTTAAAATAATACTTTCAAAATGTGAAATGACATACCCTGACTCTGGACACCATTTAAACCTGAAAATGTTAAAATTACAGTTTGGGAGTTCAAATCAACTCCCAAATGCCTAACCCTAAAGACTGTCATGCAGGGCTCCAATCAGCACATAAGGAGTAGTTCAATTTCTTGCTGAAGGAAACTTCAACCAGGTCTAGAAGAGCTGTAATCGAACCAGTAACCCTCTGATAGCCAGGTGACTACACCACCTCCTGAGTCACTGTCACCTGACTTCAGATTCTTGTTACAACACTTGATGTGTTTAATCTGGTTTTAATTAGTCTGGTTTTAATTTAATTAGTATTAAATGATAGGTTTCTTGAGAAGCTTGCCTTCCTCTGTGAATTGAGGACTTTTTTTGGGGGGGGCAAGAGATTAAAGACAGAGACTATCTGCACTTATCTGTCTATTCCCCATGCTCTGTTGCACTCCGTGTCTCTCTCTCTCTTCTTGCTCTCATAGGATGTGTGTGCCAGTTATTTTCAGTTCACGTTCAAGTCAACTGTCATATGCACAGTTAGAAAACATGTGTCCCTGCACAATGAAATTCTTTCTTTGCTGTCCACTGCTTCAGGTCTTAGATGAGATCTGGTAGATCCTTTTTTTGTTTGTTGGTTCTCCTACACAGTACGAGGGGTTATCAAAAAGTTTTGAGCCTCCCACAATTTTCCCCGTCGGATAGTATATTGCACCTGCATCTGATGTACACCATTGTATTACCTATTGATTTCATGTGGGATCATTGCTCTGGCTGCTAGTCAGAACACCATGCGGAAGAGGCATACCCCCAGTCAGTTGGCAAAAATGGACAAAGCTGAGCATAGAACAGTGATAAAGTTTCTGGTACTGGAGGGTTAATCTGCCAAACAGACTGAAGGGCGATTAACTTTATAAAGAGTCTTCAGCTTTTGCTGCAACTGTCAAACAGTGGGTGAAGGAATTCCAGCGTGGCAGAGAGAGTTTAGAAGATGACACCCACAGCACAGCGCACATGTCGTGTTAGCTTAACACGAGTTGTCCTTTTTTATGAACTAAAGATTGTGTAGTTCCCCGACTGCGGAGAGAGATGAAATGATACAGGCTTCACCTTACGGTGTACTGGTGCAATGCAAGTTTTGCACGTTTTTGCAGCGCATGCAAACTGTCTTGCGGCTGTCATTGGCTGAGCAGTCCATCAATCCCCTGTGCGCGTCAGTCATTGGCTGAAAGCTGTTGTGATTGGACTGGAGTTCAAACACTAGCTATCTCTCCTCCTCCCTGCCTCACTTCAAGTTTCAAGCAGGAGTTTTTCAGCTACGAGTAGAGATTTTTCAGAGAGACAGACATGTGCGCTGTGCTGCGCTGCTGTGTAACCAATGAGAATTACAGCTTCAGTTTTCAGCATTTTCAGATATTCAAAACCTTTTTCAGAGATTCAAACAGATTTTTCAGTCTTACAAAAATATTTTTGTAGATTCAAAACCTTTTTCGGAGATTCAAACCGACTTTTCAGTCTTACAAAAAATATTTTCAGAGATTCAAACCCTTTATTTGACGTTACGAATAATGACAGTTTTCTGATCCCATAGCCCCTCCAGCACCGCGCAAATCTCGTCGCAGCAGAATGTCAGCGTCGGCCAAGATGAACAAGGCTATTGCTAAGAGTATGCTATGCTAGGCTACATGAAGCTTTTTCTTGTTGCCCTGCAGCTAGTGTTGTTTTCTCAGATAAATAGTCAGGGGGAGGTTTACTGTTCACAGGTCTTTATTCGCGTTCACCGAGAGGATAGCTGACCCACAGACAGATGCTTCTCCTAGCCATCCTAACCATCAGTCCTATACTGTCTCCTTTTATACTAAACACATCAGTATCATGTTAACTAGTGTCCAAATTCAGACACAGTGAGCTTACAACTTGTTACCCTTAGAAGGGTAACTCCCAACATAGCAAACACATAGGTAATGTTTTTCTTCTGTCAGCAGTTCTCTGCTGATCCTTCAGTATGCCACACACACACATTCTATTCCTGTACATACATAGACTATGGGCTAGGAGGGGTCCACATGCACCCCCCCCAGGACTAAACTTCATGGGTATTTTCTTGTAGCCCTGGTCCTAAAGTTTAAGAAAAATCATGTTAACAGGAAAACAACTCATTCCCACTATGCATGGCAGACCACTTTTTAACACGTACGGCGCTGTAAAAAAATACCGATTTTGAGCCATAGGGGAAAATTAAATTGACCATATCATCTGCATAGAGTGGTCAATATGAACACATTATACATCCTTTTGAAGCTTTTGAATAGTTCTATAATAATAAATGGTTGGATATGCATTTAGTAAGAAATAATCCATATAATGACCTTGTAATTGCAGTCGAATAGGAAATATTCATAAAAAAACGCTATCGCCAATGAGCATGATAATGAGAGATCCACATTATTCTATCTATACTCAAGTTAAAGTGGTATTATCTTGTAGCCCTGGCTTTAAAGTTTAAAAGAAATAATGTTAACAAAAGAGGAACTCATTTCCACAGTACTTAGTACACAATTTCTAAACATCAAACAAAAAAAACAAAACAAAAAACGGAGGAAAAAAATGAAGAAATGGGAAAGTCAATCCACATAAACACCATCTCTGCTAAACTTAATGGCTCTTTCTGTGTTCACTATTCCCTCACAGAGTAAAACACCACAACAAATGTATGTCTGCATGATCCGTAGGCCTATACAACATGCCTCACCCCAGATCTACATTATTGATATTTACGATTTTTCAAATGCTATTTCCTGTTTTTGATTGCTATTTTTTCTTAGAACCAGCATAATGACAGACAACAAGGAAAATAAATCACTTAATTATTGAACACCCAGACTCAAATCTTACACTGTATAGCCTAATAGGTGGTTTTAGCAAAAAATAGGAGACTGGTGTAGAGAACACTGGCGTCAGCAACGAGCTAGCTGTTATTTCTGCATTTCGTTTTAAAATATATATAAATTTTACTACATTTTTGGTTTTCAATATTTTTTGGATAGATTTTCATTGTACTATTTGGCCATAAATATATAAATACTAGATTACAAGGGAAATACATTTTGTTTAAACCCCCCCCGATATTTTGATGTTTCGCTGTTGATATTTTGAGGTTTTCACTAAATTTCCATTGTGATATTCACTGCCTGCACATAAATAACAGGCCACAAGGGAAAAAAACATCATTTCATAATTCAACATTCATTCAAACCTTACACTGTGTAATAAGAAGGATTAATAGACCAGATTTATTGAGAGACACTGAAGTGACACTACGGCTAGCAATTAGCTAGCTGTTGTCACATCTGCATTTCAGAAAAAAACTCTTTCTACAGTTATATTTACGGTTTTTAAAATTATAGCCTAATTTGTCTTTTTTTCGCATTTTGCTATTTGCCGTCAGAATACATATATTCAAGAACAGGGTAAACATAAAACTGTGAAACCAGTTAATGGCTGAAAAACAATGGAAAAGCCAAAAAGACGGAAAACTGACAATTCAGACATTAAAGTTGGATTAGGTGTGCATCCTTCATATGCACAACTCAAACTCTGATGACTTTAAACTACATATCAAAAACTAAGGATCCTGCTGCAAGATTTCAGCACATAAAGGATATCAAATTAGAGTCATCCTATCGAATGTCAGATGTTTGTGCTCTTATCCCTAATGAACTTTCTGAATACCATGGCTATCACAGAGATTACTATGCTCGGTTCACTTCTAACTTAAGTTGGTTAAAGGAAAATGAACCTGAGCTTGACAGTTCAGTGAGAGTGGGACGGAGGTCATCCCTCTCTAAGATTGGAGTGATTTTCAATCCGGATTGTATTTTCTGTAAGAAAATAGCAAAGAAAGCCATAAAAGTTTGTGGTATGTGGACAACAGAGGGAACAAAAGTCTTTGAAAGGGGAGGGGGTGAAGCAGTGAAAGACGAAGCTAGAAAAAAAGAGGACTATGAACTTTTAAGGCGGATTTCCTAATCCTGATTTCCTAGGTGAAAATTTGAAAAATAAGTTTGAGAAATGTGAGCATTATAGGGGAATCCTGGGTTTCTGTCCCATTGGCAAAGACGGCAAATTCAAATCATATCTTGTGTTTAGCACAAAGATAGACATATGTGAGGCTGTACAGGCCAGCTACCACTTAGGACAACGTGATAAAGTGAAGGAGGTGGCATTTCTGTTGCAGGATGAGGTTGTGGATGCTTTCAAGGAGAGGGATGGCCTTACACTGCAAGTTCTCTGTCTGGCAAAGATGTATTCAGTGTTCCAAAAGGCCTGAATAGATTCCTTTCTTGTCTTCTAGCTGGGGAAAAGGCACCATCTAAGAAAATATTGCGCCTGGTTAACTCCATTGGTCAAGACATATGCTGTGCAGTTACCAATGGCAAATGGAAGCCACCAAAACACATCCTTGTTGGCATGACAATACATCATCTTTTTCGAAGTGCTGAACTCATACAACTTGTTAATCGGCTAGGTCACCGTAAAAACTATTCATTTATTTTGAAACTGGTAACTGCTATAGCACAAACTTCAGCAACATCCTGTAGCCTCCTGCCACCTACCATACTCTGTCATCCTTCCAGTCAATTTCTGTTCCATTCAGATTTTGACAATTTTGATGTGTTTATTAATGACCTTGCTTGGGCTGGATCAGTCCACAGAATGCATGGAAAAATGCTGCAGGAAATTCATGAGCAATCTGGAACACCTGGGGATGTTGATAGCGTTCAGCTTCAGTCTATGGATGTTCCTAAGTCTGGTCAGAGGTCATTCAAGCCCACAATTCATGAACTTGAGGACTGTTACATTGGTAGACGAAGCAGCCCCCAGATTGATATCAAGCTGCAGGTAGTGAATGGTGGTGAAGAAGCTCATCACGTACTAATGATGAAGAACTTGCTGTGGATCTTACTTCGCCTCCACAAACAAAGTACAGCACAAACTGTTCCTGGGTGGGGAGGGTATGTATCTCTTACTGGCAATGCGCCTCGAAAGGTGACAACCATTGAGTACTACCCTGTGATACCATTCCCCATCACTGACAACAGAACAGTGAAAGAATGTCTCCGTGTGTCTGAGGAAGCCTCATATGAGGTTGGGCAGCAGTATGTCATTACCACATTTGATCTTGGAGTCTGCATGAAGGCATATCCTCTTCTGTGGAACAGCCCAGCAAGGTATGAAAACCACATCATAATGATAGGCACATTCCATCTTGTGTGTGGCTACCTGAAGATGTTAGGCAAAAAGATGGAATGCACTGGACTCTCTGATGTACTACTGGAGGCAGGCCTAATTTCCTCAGGATCTCTGTTAGGTGTGCTTACAGGGAAAAACAATGCCCGTGCGATACATTGTCATAAAGTGATGGTGGAATCTTTAGAACGCCTGTTGTTTGCAGAATTTCTGAAGACTGACACTGAGACATCTCTGAATGGTTTGCCACCAGAATCAAAGGACTGTCTTCAGTTACTGGTACAGTCACCCAACAAAAATACTGAGACAGCTGTGCTCACTGATTCTCATGTCTGTGCTTTAATAGAAAAGTACATGAAGTTTCGTCATGAGGTGCGTGCTGGAAAACTGGGCAAAACGGCTATTCTCTGGATGTCTTATGTTGACCACATTTGGCTTGTCATGAATTTACTGCTGGCTGTGAAGAAGAATGACTTTGAATGACTTTGACTTTGAAGAGATTCACAACGGCTCAGAAGTGAAGAGCTTGTTCTGAGGACAATGGAGGCGGTCCAGAACTTCAACAACCCTTTCAGAATGGCAGACAGTGACAAATTGCATTGCATATCTTCCGGAGCACGTTTACTGGCTGTGACAGCACTAGTGCCTTCAAGGGCAAAGGAAAGGTGAAAGCCATTCAACTTGTTCAAAAACATTGCCATTTTCAGGAGTTGTTCACAAAGCTGGGTGAATATTGGACAGTTTCTCAGAACACACAAAAGGGAATGGAAGAGTTCACGTGTGCCCTATATGGAAAAGCACGGATCAAAGAGGTTAATGACCTCCGATATTCCCTTCTGCAGACTAAGTGTGGTGGGTCAAACACAAACCCGTCCTCAGCCAGTGCCTTTGATCTAAGTGTACTTCCACCATGCACTACTTGTTTGCAGGAGCATGTGAAACGTGTCAATTTCCAAGTTGGCATATGGAAACGGTCTCATATCGCTAAACCTGATATACCTGATCCAGTTGAAGGGCATGGTTGGACACTTGATGAAAAGGGAATGATGGTGCCTAGACGGACTGATGCTGATATCATGCCAGTTGAACTTGTAGATATTCTTGAGAGGACAAAAAGGAATGATGAGTGTGATGATGAGGAAGATGAATTGTTTCATGCAGAGGGCCTATCCTCTGATAGTGATTCTGACAATGACTTGTAAATAATAACTTCTGTATAGTATGCTTGGAAAAATAAGATGTTTGTTGTTATAAATTAACTGGGTCTAGATCTATAGATGTGCAAGGTAAGATTAGTGAAAATAGTTATAATATCATCCGATGCTGGTGAATACGTTTATGTATAAACTCAATCTGCTGTTTCAATGTATTATCATTTGAGATCATCATAAAACTAAAATAACACTGTTCTGATCAAACTATCTGACAACCTTTATATGCAAATGACTAGGCTAAATAATAAAAAAAACATAATGGTGAACATGTCTGTCTTCCTATGGGCAAAACAATATCTGCTGATCCCCATGGCTGTTTAAATATATAAAGAATGTATGTATGTATGTTAATACACAACAAAAAAGATATATAGTGAAACCTACATATGCATATGATCAATGTATATAGTAGCAATGTCTGATTTTATATCTTTTCAATCGGTTCAGTGGAAATTAGTTCATTTCTCAATCGGTTCTGTAGAAATCACTTTATTCTTAAATCGGTTCTGTGGATTTTTTTTAATCAGTTCAGTGGAAATGAGATGTATTTCTTTTAACCTTAGAAGCCAGGGCTACAAGAAAATACCACTAACTTGAGTATAGATAGAATAATGTGGATCTCTCATTACCATGCTCATTGGCGATAGCGTTTTTTTATGAATATTTCCTATTCGACTGCAATTACAAGGTCATTATATGGATTATTTCTTACTAAATGCATATCCAACCCTGTTATTATAGAATTATTATTATAGAACTATCCAAAAGCTCCAAAATGATATATAATATGTACATATTGACCACTCTATGCAAATGTTATGGGCAATTTAATTTCCCCCTATGTCTCAAAATCGGTATTTTTTTACAGCGCCGTACGCGTTAAAAAGTGGTCTGCCATGCATAGTGGGAATGAGTTGTTTTCCTGTTAACATGATTTTTCTTAAACTTTAGGACCAGGGCTACAAGAAAATACCCTTGAAGTTTAGTCCTGGGGGGGGGTGCATGTGGACCCCTCCTAGCCCATAGTCTAACACTTTTCAGTCTCTCTTACAGAAATGACAACATATTCCTCCCTTTTTCGGAAGCCTATGCTTCTCGAAATCCAGTAAACAGCATTTTATATTATCACCCAAATTTTTCGGATGACAGTTTTATCTGACTATTTGCAGAATATCCCTTAACCAGTGAGACCTCAGACCAGTTGGGCAAGAAACAACTCCTCTAATAGTATTTTAACCTGGGCTTTCATGACTTTGGACTGATACATAGGAGAAATCTCAGGTATGTCCGTCGGCCTGGGTCTTGACTCACCCACCTGGAGCCTGGAGGGTATATTCTCCCTAGTCTGATTCTTGGTGACACAATATTCACAAACATCATTCTGACATAATTTTGATCATTCAGAAGGTTCCATAGCTTTCATTTCCAGAATAACTCCGAAAACTCTTCCTTAAGAGATATCACTCTATTCATGCAACTAGTTTCTTAAGGATTTATGTAAATTAACATTAAAACAAGCTACTAAATGCAAATTCATTCTTATCAAAGTCCCATTGATAATAATCCTGAAAGGGAAAATGGCAATAAAACAGTTTCATTTTCACTGAATTTTCTTTCTGTGTATGTGCATGTCAGTTTTTATTCTTGTTACTGTATTGCAATCTTTATGAAGTGTGACGCATATAAGTATGTGAATTTTATTTCATGTTGTTATGCAAAGAGTGTACCAGAGTATATAGGTTACTGTTACTCGAATCTACTCTATATTTGTGTAACTGTATACTACTCCTTCCTGCCAGGGCTGGTTGACAGTTCCTTATATTCCACAAGAAATCTTCTTTTCCCACAGCCTCCTCCCTTTGAGGCTATCATAATATATTCCATTATCGTGATGCCATTGTTAATCCACAATCGGTAATCCTCATTGGTAGCCAAAACTCGATCCTCAAACAACAGTTCCTCAAGGTTTCCACACAAGCTCACCACAATCCTGTGGCCTTTGAGCTCGGACAACAAGCAGTAATTCCACTACTTTGTGAAGAACAGCATCCGGAACAACATAAGGAGGGGCAGTTGGTAATTCCCGTTCGTCTCAGTCAATATCCTCCTCTTCGTCAGCCAGCCCCGACAGGACCATTTGGGATCTAACTTGTCCTGCCGCTATCCTCACGAACAAGGTTCTCAGACAGGGAACAAGACAACAAAACACAAGAGAAACAATGGGAAGAATGCCTCCAATTAAAGTAGCTATTTTGACAAACCATGCAGTAAAAGGCCCAAAGGTAGTTTTAATCCAATGATGAAACCACTGATCAATCTTTGTATCCCGACCCGCATTTTCTGCAAGTTCAACACTCAAACTTTTCAAAATTGTTCATGGCCAAGGTAAAAGATCCATTAGCTGCTGTATTGTGTGGTAATTACACTGAAAAAAAATGATACTTTGGACTAACTTAAAAAAATTGCTGAAATTTGTTACAGCTAATTTTTTTTAGTTTTTTTACAAATTAAATGAAAGCACAATTTTCAATTTAATGTAAATTAAATATATTTATTTTGTCAAAGTAAAAAAATATTTTCATTCAACTTATTTTAAAGACCACACAGATTGTTTTCACTTTGATGTCACTCGTTTTTTCAATTTGGATAAACTGAATTATAACAGTTACATACAAGTGCATTTTTTACTTTGGAACTAATTAAATTGCTGTAATTTTGTTACAGTCAATTTCATTAATTTAATTCAAACTAAATTACTGATTCAGTATAAACTATAATTTTTAATTAGATCTTAACCAGTATTTTCTCTTTGGTCCCAAATAAAAAACATTCTTAATGTGATCAAATATAATATACATGTAGAACTTACATTTTACCACGCAGAAATGCTTATTTTGCAATCAATTTAAGGTAGAATTTTCACTAAATATAAAATTGAAAACACATTTAGTTAACTTTAAATATGTATTTAACAATGAAAGACAGAATCATTCTCTTCAAGCGACCTTGTTTATTGTGATGTCAAAAAATATGCACCCCCTTTAAACCCTGGAACATCTTGCCACCAATAAAGCAGCCATGTATGTTTCACACATCAAAAAAAAACAAAAAAATCAAAAAAAAAAAATCAATCAAATCAAATACAATGTGGTCTTGCAAACCTTGTGCAACCTTTTTGTAAAATGGTACCACATACATCTTGGCTCACAAACCTTTGTTAGTTTTGTGCTAATAAAATGAACAGATCAAAATGAACCAGAAAAATAACATCACAGTTTAACTGCTGAGTGAGCATGAGATGAGCAAATTGCTAATAACCGCAGCATCCTCCTTTTGATTGCAAACTTAACAATGTTGACATTCAGTGCAATGACATCTGGACAACAGAGAAATCTGAATAAAACTTTTAGAAACATAACAACATGGTATATGTGTCTGACCATCCAATATTTAGAGCTTGACACTCAGACTGCACACTCTGCGTGTCATTTTCTTTGGTTCTATCTCCATGAATATTTTCTGCAGTGCAACAAAAGTATGTTTTAACTCACTTGGATAACGCAAGTTCAGCACATAGACGAGGCCAAACAACATGGCACATCCATGTGCAAGCGATGGCAACTCACAGAGCACGCTCACCCCTTCAATAATGACTCCAATATCACGTGGGGGCTGAAGAGGATCCTCCTCCTCTCTGATGACAAAAACTGCCATGGTACATCTCACAAGCTCTTCCTCTGCTTCCTCCTCCTGACTGACCTGATACAAGACAAGCAATTAATTAAAAGTCATGCAGATGAAAGCAGTGCCTAATATACCAAAACAAAAATATCTACAAACAATCCTGCCAATTAAATCTGTGGCATAGCAAACATGTGACGGCCATAAGAAATGCACCATCTGCTATGACAAAAAATATTACTAGCAATAGTATACAGTGGCTACATACCCTTTTGTTTATTTTCTCAATTTTCTTGCATTGTAGATTCAATACAAAATGGGTCAATTTTTTTCTTTTTCTCATCTACATCATATTAAAGCAGAAACAGCTTTTGGAACCTCAGGCCATTTATGGTTTAAAATTTAAGTTTAGTTTTAAAGTGAGATATTCAGAAAAACATTTTCAACAACTTGATCAGTTTTGAACTACTTACCAGATATTCTTTGAAGAGTTTGTCGACGTCTTCCCCAAGGTAGACAATAAGGCCCTTCAGTAAACACTCTCGTTTCAGATTCACCTCAAGGCTCTAAGGATAAGAACATACAAACACTTGCAATATTAATTAATGCAAAATTAAACAGTCCACTTTTCAACCTGACTGTGTCCTTGGGCAAGGCACTCAACCCCAAACTGGCCAAAGAGCTAGTAACAGTAGGAGCAATAACTGTACTGTACTGTTGCTGGTGTCCTGTGGACTGTCCCGGGACACCTGAGCACTGTCGCATGCCACAGGCACCGCCAAAACTATGTAATCCTACAGGTTGCCCCTTTAAAACAGTGGGTGTACTAGGACAGTACCAGTACCGTATTGGTGTCTCGGGACACTACCTGAGTGTCCCGGGACAGTGCTCAGGTGTCCCGGGAAAGCGTTCAGGTGTCCCGGGATAGTGCTCGGGTGTCCCGGGACAGCGCCTATGTGTCCCAGGACAGTGCTCACTGTCATTGTCATACAATTACAAGTTTTGAAGAAATGGCAATTGTTGCTTCCGTTTCTTTATGAAGCACAGTTGTAAGGTACAGTTTGAAGTTGGCAATACATACCATCAAGAACTCTCACTATGTTTCGAGTCTTCTCTTTGACAGCTCCTCCCTTGTTCCGAATGATCTCGATTACCTTGCTGTGCTGCTTGTCCAGAGAAGCCAGGAATAGCGGTGTGAGGGGAACAGTTGTAATCCTTGAGAATTCAGCATTGATCAGCCAAAAAAAAAAAAGACAACAGAACAAGACTTGTGATTGTGTGACTGTTAAGTGAGATCTTCTAACATCACTTTGACTTGGCTCCATATATTTGCAGATTTCTTGGCATAGGCCAAATTATCACTAAGGCGACTTTACAGCTCAGAAGGGGAAATTTTGTTATTGATTTAAGAGGTAGGTTAATCACATAAATAATTAGGTTGTTTTATACCAATTTCCACCCTTTCTGACCAAGGATGACAAACACTTTATAATTTTTTGTTTTGCAAAATTATCTTATAAGATTATCTTGTAGTTTAAATCGTGTTGATTGAATGGGTCCCTATAATCTGCTCCAAAAAGGGTCAAGTCAACAATCATAAATATAAAATTCAGTTGTATTACAATCACAAATCTTTATGTGCATGGGGAAAGCAGAGGACTTAACTCTTGATGTGTTGGCATTTTATTTGATAGCCGTTTCCTCCCTCCTGTGTGTCGGTTAGCCTCTCTTTGTCAACTTAAAACCTCCAAAGTGTTGCTCTAATCTCACCCGTGGAAAGCACTTGTGTGAGGGTTGTAGGTGGGCATTAAGGACAGCGAGGCTCGCCGGAGTCCCAGAAAACGATTCTGGTGAATTACAGATGGGCAGAATCACTTGCTAACTGATTAGTTATGCGCTAATTTTAATACTTTTCCCCATCAAGCCAAATCAGGCTGGGATTTATTTGATAGGACAGGAATATCTATTTCACCTAATGGAGTATTACCATGGCAAAATACTGAAGAAAATGGTACACATGAAGATAAAGACACAGCAGAAGGGCCATACGCAGTTAACTAATTGAGTAATTAAAATACACATATTGACAGGGGAAAAAATAGAGAAAGTTTGTCTTCCCCTATCCTCTGGGAGAAAATGACACTGGTGTGTGTGTCGTTACAGGTTAGCAAGCCCTCCCCCACAGCAACGTTGCCTGCGCCTCTTGTCATGTATTACAGAAAAACGAGCCATGCCATTATAATTTATCGTAGCGACTTGATGACAAACTAATCCGACTAACAATGCCCTACGTTGGATTCGTAAAACTGAGACAAGGGCCCGGTTGCATAAAACTGTTTAAGACTAGTCTTAATCTAATATTTTTTTGTAAGACTAGTCTTAGCTTTATTAGCCAGTTGCATAAAAATTAAGACCGGTCTAATTTTACTGAATAAAGTAAGACTCCCTACCCCCTGTCTAATTTCATCTAACATTCTAAATTACCATGGAAACAACTAAACTGTCAGTTGGGCTAGTTTCACAAAACTCAAAATGGCAGAACATAATATTTGGATTTATGAAAGGGCATTGCAAAGAGAAAGGGTGTTCAAAGACAGGTCAAATCCTTTGGAGGTTTTTTCTGAGGACGAAATCATGGAGAGATTGAGATTACCAAGAAACACCATCATACAAATTGCTACAAGTCTGGAGGAACACCTGCGGCCTAAAACAGCAAGAAACTGCAGCATACCTGCACTGTTACAGGTATGCCTGGCTCTGCATTTTTTTGCCACTGGAAGCTTCATCAATACAGTAGGAGACTTAATTGGTGTGCATAAATCAACAGCATCCAGAATTATCCACAGAGTGTCACGTGAGCTCAGTTACAGGCTCCCCGAGTTTCTCCAGTCTCAACAAAATGAAAATGGATTTTTTTGCTATTGCTGGATTTCCAAATGTTGGTGCTATTGATGGCACACATATCAGGGTTCAAGCTCCATCTACACATGAGCATTTGTATGTCAACAGGAAGGGCTATCACAGCATCAACGTACAAGCAATATGCAATGCCAAACTAAAGATCACCAACTGTGTGGCCCGCTGGCCAGGATCTACCCATGATTCAAGAATTTTAATGCATTCAGAGATCCACAATGCTTTTCAGAGAGGAGATGTCCAGGGTGTACTTTTGGGTGATTCTGGTTACCCACTAAAATCCTGGCTTTTAACACCATTTTTAAACCCCAGTACTGTACCTCAAATGCGATACAACACAGCTCATGCAAAAAACAGAAATGTAATTGAAAGGTGTTTTGGAGTACTTAAAAGAAGGTTCCACTGCCTGCATGGGGAACTGAGGATGACACCAGAGAGGGTCTGCAACATAATATTTGCCTGTGTTGTCCTCCATAATATGGCAAGGTATGAACTGACAACTCACACATACAGCCAAAGCTGTGACAACAATACATAGCCTATAGTTAATGCATGCTCCTTTTGTCAGTAATCAAATGGTTCATTACTAAAATAAGTTGTTTTCATTTTAACAGAGACCTGTCACTCCCGGACTTGGTAGAGGAAGTCCAAATGGCTGAGGAACCTATTCTTGCTGACATAGAGGGAGGAGATGATGATGGTTCAGGGCGTTATGTCAGGCAAATGCTTGTGGAGAAAATTTTTTCTGCTTAAAACAAAATAAGCAAATAAACAAGAAGATGTGCAGCAATATAATTTATTATATAATGTATTATAGTATGGTGGGAACGGGGGGATAAATAATAAAAAAGCCTATTCTTCCTGACGGAGCTGATGGAGCTGCTGGAGCTCCAGTTTCAGTTTTTCCTTTTCCAATTCTATTTTTTCTATCTCCATTTTCAGTTTTGTTTCTTGCAAAAATAAAACTTTGTGCTGCTGCATCATTATTTGCCTCATTGTTATTTTAGGTTCATCTGTCATCATGGTCGTCTTCTGCGTATCCTCTGGCTCACATTCTGTCAGGATGATCACAGTATCTGTAAGAGATGGCAACGCAAAAAAGAGACAAGGGGAAAGTGAAAATTATATAAATGAATATTGCTGTAACAGCATTTAGCCATGGGCAGCGGAACGGATTTTACAACAAGGGTTAGCCAAAGATTCTAAATAGGTTATTCAACCGTCTCTGGTTTAGCCTACACAGCGTTTGTCATATGTCACACAACTAAAAATATATAGATGAATGTTGCTGTAACAACATTTAGCCTAGTAGGCTATAACATGGACAGCGGGAAGGATTTTACAATAGTGTTTACATAGCGTTTGTCACGATATGTCAGAAAACTCGGACTGCTGCTTTGTTCTGGGACACAGTTTAACAAGCAGTGCAACAATGTAACGGTGGCAGGAAAGCTAGCTGCTAGGATAGTAACTCAAAACGGAAAACAATTCCTGACTGACAGTTGTAACCGGTTAAAACATTCAATCAAGGAGATATCTATTAATCAGTTTAATATAGCGTGTTTAATATACCTTCAGCTTCGGACACATCGTGAGCATTATCTTCTTGAACCCGAACAGTTGAGGTAGTAGCAGTAGTGGTTGGCGTCTCCGTTGCCACGGTATCCACAGGCTGTGAGACGCCACTCTCTCGTCCACCTTCAATTCCCCAAAACAAGGGAGACTCATCTCCGTAAATCTCAATAATGAGCTCCGTTGTCTTCTTCATTTTTGGTGGTGGTCCCCCACCGGTTGATGGGTTTTTCCTTTTAAAGATTTCTTTTTTGCCCTCTTGCACCATATTTTTGAAACGTTTTTTTACGTCTTGTAGCGTTCTTGTGGCTGACGGATTGATCGCGTTTACCCTTTCGGTAATTTTCATCCAGGCTTGATGTTTCTTCTGGTTTTCATTAAAATCGCAAATTTTGACATCAGTACCGATTTTAGGGTGTTGTATTCCTCAAGGAGGCAAATATTCTCTGCTACGGAGAAATGAGTCGAGCGCCCACTATCGGCCATCTTGTTTAGACTTACTCTGTGTCTTAGTTTTCCCATAATGCAATGCGAATTAGTCTGACTAACTAAAGACAGCCGCTGGCTTATTTTGTGCAACTGTCTTGTCCCAGTGTCTATAGCTAGCCTGTCTTACTGTTAGTCAAAGTCTTAAGTCAGTGTCTATGTTTATGCAACCGGCCCAAGGAAAGAATAGTCCAGTGAATGGCTTCCCCATTCTAACGACCTGGCTAAGCTAAACGTAAATGTACTCATCGGTAAATGTGTTACACAGCCTACCACTAGCCAGACATATGCGGTTATTAAAGCAAACAAACAAACCCTACTCATAAAACAGCTAAAACCAAACCCTTAAAATCTTACCTTGTTTGGTCAAGTATTCCAAAAAAACGAGACTGTTAGTGCTTTTCAAAATGGCGAACAGAAAAAACTTGTGGTGGTAATGGACCAATAGGGAGCGAACTGATGTGATGACGTGTTGTCACGTGGTATGGTCACCTCTGGTTTAAAGTGAAGATTATATTTTAGTTTAAGTGCTTTTTTTAATTTGTTCCAATCAACGTGTAATTTGCTTCCAGATAAACACAAAAAAAAATCAGTTCATACCAGAAACCAGAATTTTCATTTAAATCAATTAAAAAAAATACATCACATTAATTACACAGTCGTTTCACTTTTTTCAGTGTATTTTGTGTGTTAAACAAAAACAAAGTTGTTACAAGATAATACTAAACAAATCAGAGGAGTTACAATAAGGTTTGTAGATTCTTTCTGCTATGCCAACCTGCAAAGCAAAAGTGCTGTCATGCAGAAATTGGAAACATGCATGCACATACACAGGAAATAAGAGAGATGCTGCAGGTGCATGCACACCCAGACAGACACACACACAAAACCACAGGTGAAAAGTTCAGAGACACTGAATGGAAAACAATAGGGGACTTTTCTTGAAATGAAATGTGGGTTGTTAAAGGTCAAGTATGGGTGGTTGGAAATAAAGTGTAAGCACACTTTGAGTCTCGGGGAAAGTACACAGTGCTATTAATACATTGCGGGGGCTGTAAGAGGGTTTAAAAGGTAGAGACTCAGAGCAGCACAGAAAGACTCACCTGGGAGGCACACCTGCTTCTTAGATCACTCTCCGGGTTGATCAACTCTATTGTCTCTTGAGACTCGGCAGCTGTTATGGTGGGTTCACTCTGTTATGCAGTGGTTGTATTGTATTGACAATGGTCTACATGCTTCTAGGCAAACTTAGTGAATAAAGTCTTTGTCAACAACCAAGTTCAACTGTTTTTGTAGTAAAATGACTATAAATTGACAGATTGAATGGGTTTTCCACCACAATTGTTTGGAATATAAGTACAGCAATGAGGGCCAACCATTGCACACACCCCCATCCTTGGCTAATAACCAATCCAATGCCATACGATTTTGCATAGCCACTCTAGATGTGGCATCCAACTGTTCGCCCAAAGTTTCAAATGCCTGAACAGTATAGTTAAGAAATCGTTGCTGATTATAATAAAGGTAATTTGCTCCCACAATTTACCAATTCCTATGCTTCGAATCCTGCTGCTATTTCACTTCTTATTTTATATTCTGGAGGTATTCCTTTAGGTTGACCAATGGCATCCAAATATACTCTTAGATCCTTTTCATATGGTTTAACACCTCTTGACACTCTATTTTTATGAGTTGAAAAATTTCCAGATGAAACATAAGCTACATTTCTATTATCTAATGCATACAAAATTGAACTATCCTGCATTGCAGTAACACGTGCACAAAGACCATCCCAGACCTCTGGCAGAGTATTATGCAATCCCCACTCTGGGCCACAAGCCCACCAATAATCTGCCAGAGAGATATTTTGATGTTCTAACATAGCTATAGGAAGAACATAAGGCCTAAGGCGATGCAAAAATCGACGCAAATCAGATTCTGCTTTTGGAACTCTCGGAATAACTAACTGTTGTTCATGATCTATAAAGAAGGTAATATTACAACGACCTTCAAATCTTCCCACATTCTCTGTTCCCTTACGCAAATAGCAGTCAAAATCAAATCCTTCACTTAATTTATATCTTTTAATAGTGGAAGAAAAAGTCTCTGGCAATTTACTCATCTTTTCACACATTTCAGATTTAAAAAGATCACGTCGCTTAACAGCATATTGTCGTACTTCAGTTCGCCTGTTATCAAAATTCGTGGTTCCTAACCCCACCAGACATTCATATCCACTAATAGATAATAATTTTAAACAGTCACGCACAACCTGTAATTCATGATAACACTGGGTAGGATTTGGAGAACACTTTTTACATTCTTGATCATAATATTCCATAGCATCGAAATGACGATGAGGTGCAGGAATAACAATCATTGGAGGTCGTGCCTGTGCATATACATAACAGTTTTCCGGTGGATGATAAGTTTTCGCAGTAAACTCAGCCCAATCATACCAACTATTATCCCAAAATGGTGAATAAATATCATCAGGCTTGCGAAAAATACTAATTTTGGCATGGCCATACACACCGCCCGTATTATGAACCCATGAAACCAAAGGACAATTGATCTTATCAGTACCCCATGTAGGTGGACCAGACCTAATTTTAGCACGACTTCCTAATTAATAATTAATAACTTCATCAGCAGCAACAACATATTTACTTGTCCAGCATTTATCCTTTTTACACTTCAGTTGCATCTCAATACTTTCAGCAACTGGACCCTTGGGTGAACAGACGTGATCCGAGCCGGGAGTCTGCCAAAGTTGTACGTGGCGACCCTCACACCAACAACTCATCCTTTCTAATATGTGGGACATAACAAATATTAACACAAGTATGAGTGGCTCCAGTATTAATTAATAAATATAGCTGCAAGCAGCGATGAGGGGCCAAGCAGCAAATAAGACCTAAGTTGCCATTCCAACAGAATGAACTCAGGCGACAGAGAAGCGCCCACAAGAAGTTTCACATCATTACAGCTGAGTCTGGCTGAGACATAAGGCCACATCCTCTTTTGCGGCTTCGTTATCGAATTTCATCGGCTGTGACGACCGAACGCTTTGACAGACAATAAAATCACATCACGTGGGTCAGACATAGTCTGAACATCATATGTATGGACAAGCACACAGGGTGTGTGGAGTGAACAAGAAGTCTGTAAGTACCTTTCAGTTTCTCATTACTCTGTTGTGCTATACCTAGCACCTGGTATCACATGACCACATTCTTTGAGCCTGCACTTTCTGGGGAGGTGTGAATAAGCCCACGCCCCCGAAACTCCTGCCTTTGTCTCCCACAACGAGAGGGGCGTACTCATAGAGTGGCACGTGGCACGCATATCAACGATCCATCTGCGCTGGAGCGTCAGCCCTCGTGTGTAGCCCTCCTCGTGTGAAGACCTACTTGTGTAAAGACAAGCGAGTCTACCTGTTCGAGTCCACCGAGCAAGGCCACCGACAAGGTAAGTCACATCTTTCCCATAGCACTTATACCCACAATGGCCGGGTTTCCCAATAAAGAACCTTCTTAACGAGTTAAGAAGGCACTTAAGAAGAGGTCGGCTAAGAGGAAGCGTTAAGTTAAGAGTGTTTCCCAAACGCCTTCTTAACGCCCTTCTTACCAACGTCTTAAGAACCGTCTTACCTGCCTTCTTAACTGAAGCGCAATGAGCAATCGATCTCAGAATGGCCGATTGGAGCGCATAGTTACCATAGTAAAATCAAAGATTTTAGAGCGCTACTCTAGAATCTTTGGTAAAATGCTTCAAACTGAAGTGGTATAACACGTGGCGTCTGACTGAACTCATCAATAAAATACCGGCTAAAAGTATGACATTTGTCGTCACGACACAAAAACAAAGTGACACATATAATAATACCGAAACAAAGACCAGGGAAATAAATATGGAAACACAAAATGAAATCAGTATGTCATTTCATTTAATGTGTAGGCTATATTCTTATCTGTCTGATAGAAATCTGCTACATGAGGAGAATATGTGTGAAAACCGAGAAATTGGCGTCCCCTTGTCACGATCGATAGGGAAAAGGGGGAAAACGATCAGGAAAACTGGACGTACTGCATTAATATCTCCTTGCTTACTGTCACATTGCTTTACCTGCCTGAGGGGGGTGCTGTTTTCACTGTTTTGTTGCTAAGAAGGGTGTTAAGATTGGGTTCAGAACTTCTTAGAGATCCTTCTTAACTGCAGGTCTTCTTAGGCTAAGAAGCATTTTGGGAAACGCGGTTGCTTCTTACGGGAGCCTTAAGAAGGGTCTTAAGAAGTTCTTAGCGCTAAGAACGTCTTAACTGCATTTGGGAAACCCGGCCAATGTGTTTTGACAAAATCCCTGTTGTCTTCTGTACACGCAGACCTCCCCGCTACAGCCAACGCCACAGAAATATGCTCAATCTCCGACCACTCCAACACAGCACACCCACCAACACCACTGTGTCTGTCGGACTGTGGAACTGCCAATCCGCGGTCAACAAGGCAGACTTCATCCCTGCCTACGCCAACAGTTTATCACTAGATCTGCTGGCCCTCACAGAAACCTGGCTGAAACCAGAAGACACTGCGACACTGGCTGCACTTTCTGCGACCCACTCCTTCTCCCATGCCCCCCGCCTCTCAAAGCGAGGCGGAGGAACTGGTGTTCTAGTGAACACCAAATGGAACTACGCTCCCTTACTGCCTGACAAGACCCACTCAAACTCCTTTGAATACCACGCCATCAAGGTAACAGCTCCATTTAAAATCTCGGTGGTTGTCATCTACCGTCCACCAGGACCTCTGGGTGACTTCATGACTGAACTAGACATACTACTGTCCTCCATCCCTGACCTTGACTGCCCGCTACTAGTCCTTGGGGATTTCAACATCCACCTCATCAATTACCCTCCACTCCCCCACCCATGGTAACCTTTCGTCGCAACCTTCGCAACTTGTCTACTATTCACTTTGCCTCTGTTGTTGCCTCTGCCTTACCCCCTCCCAACACCTTCTCTCCACTAGAGGTCGATGCTGCCACAGAATCCCTCTGCTCCACACTGACCTCCTGCCTGGATACCCTGTGTCCCCTTTCCACCAAACCCGCACGCTCTACCCAGCCCCGCCCCTGGCTGACAGATACCATCCGCTCCTTGCACACCACCCTCAGAGCTGCGGAACGAACATGGCACAAATCCAGCGATCTGGCAGACCTAGAGACCTTCCAATCTCTTCTAGCGTCATTCTCCTCCTCGGTTAGGACTGCTAAAACGGCTTACTACAACAATAAAATCAGCAACACCGCTGACACCCGGAAACTCTTCTGTGCCTTCAAATCGCTGCTCAACCCCCCTCCCCCGCCCCCTGCCACCAATCTAACTGCTAATACTTTGGCCTCCTTCTTTACAGAAAAAGTAGCGGCTATCAGCAATCAATTCTGCGATCCACCCGGCCTCAACCTGCAACCTCCCACGGTCTACGATGCAACACTCTCCTCATTCACCCCTCTCTCCGAAAGCGACTCATCACTGGCAGCCGTCCTACCACCTGCCCACTAGACCCCGTCCCCTCGAATCTGCTGCAAGCCATCGCCCCAACAGTAGTCCCATCAATCGTCACACCACTGCTCAAAAAGACCACACTCAACCCCTCCCAGGTGGAGAACTATCGGCCGGTCTCACTGCTTCCCTTCCTTTCGAAAGCCATCGAGAGGGCGGTCTCACTCTCTCCACACACTCTCTCCACAGGTGTTCCCCAAGGGTCCGTGCTGGGCCCCCTTCTCTTCACCATCTACACCACCTCGCTGGGCCGCGTCATCCGCTCACACGGCTTCTCCTATCACTGCTATGCTGATGATACACAGCTGTATTTGTCGTTTCGACCAGATGACACCACGGTCTCTGCACGCATCTCTGCCTGTCTCTCCGCACTCTCCGCATGGATGAAGGAACACCACCTCCAGCTCAATCTGTCCAAGACTGAACTCCTGGTGATCCCAGCCCAGGAGTCAATCCACCATGATATCAGCCTGAATATGGACACTGTCACGATTGCGCTGAACAAGGTTGCTAAAAACCTCGGTGTCGTGATTGATGACCGGCTATCTTTTTCTGACCACATTGCCTCCGTAGCGCGGTCGGGCCGTTATGCGCTATATAACATTAGAAAAATCAGACCGTACCTGACCCAATATGCTACTGAGCTCCTGGTTCAGGCTATGGTCATCTCTCGCCTTCAAAAAGCTTGTGAAGACCCTTCTTTTCTGAGACTGCTTAACAAAACCAAATTCTACTAACCATCTCTTTACATAGGTACCTTCGATGTTCTCTACACATCTGTTTGCTATTATGTCCTCCTTTTGTAAGTCGCTTTGGATAAAAGCGTCTGCTAAGTGTAATGTAATGTAATGTAATGCCATTTTGTGGCAACTGGCCAAAATATGTTATTAGTGGAAAACCTTTGATTATTTTAATTTAATCCAATGGAGAGGGCCATGTTGTCTGTTTTGCGCCAGCAGGCCCGGCAGAGGCAACTGGCTAGGGAATGCAGGACAGCGCGCAGGGGGAAGAGGTGGAGACTTGCGAGCTGGGCAGTTTGCTTGCGGAATCTGAGGACATAAACATGTGAACTTTGGACATTGGTAACAATAATTGTTTGTTTTGACATGTGGAGTTTAATGGTTTAGTTGTTAAAAGCTTACGCTTTTGAGCGTTGAGATGTTCTGAATGCAATCATTTTTTTGTTGCAGTTATTGTTAAGAATAAATATTATTTTTGATTTAAGCATTATTTTGTGTTTTGTCTTGAAGGGGGACATTGTCATAGTATAGGCCTATAAGCCCACAATAGACTAAAGTAATGTTCAGGTCAGATTTTTTGTCAATTCTTCACATGTGCCAGACATACAACGAATCAAAATTACATTTCTTACTATCCCATACGTAGACAAGACAGGACATTAAACATTAAAGTGCAAGATAATTTGGAGTAGTATGAGGTATTTGTGTTCTTACCTATCCTAAGTGTAATATGTAACTAATATGTAACATTTTGTCTGACTAGTACAGTAACCTCAAATCGATAAATTAGCTAATTATAAATAAACAATGTGAAATGGTGCAAAAAAACATATAGTGCAAACAATATTGAAGACACACAGGGGGGTCTGAGATGAAGATGATGCGCTGGTTCCTAAAAGAAACAACAGATTCCAGTAGCCTCTGACAGGAGATGACGTTGATATGGTGCCAGTTAATGTGGTCTTATAGGGATATGGAAACTTAGACCAAGAACGGGACTGTCATTGTTATGGCCAGACCATGGAAATTGGTTGCTAATCCAAAAACATCATTTCTGATAAATATAGCACCCCCTAGTGGTCAAATGTGACTAAATTTGGTGAGTACATGCTGGGTGGTATCATGGGTGCACATTTCAGGTTTGGTTGCAATATGTGAAAGTGGATATATAAGCTCACTTTATGTAGAGTAGTAGAGTAGAGTAGAGTAACTTCATTGATCCTGAAGGAAATTAAGGTGTCCAGTAAAAACATATCAAGCCTATTGCACACGTCTGCATAATACAACATTCACTGAACTGAGGGAAGAAAAAACATTGTAATGAGAATTCCACAAGGTAAACAAGTGTCATGCTAAGGTGCTTTGTGGTAGATAGATTACAGTGTCCCAGTAAAATTGTCCAGTAATAAGAATTCCACGAGGTAAACAAGTGTCGTCGTGATAAGGTGCTTTGTGGTAGATAGATTACAGTGTCCCAGTGAAATTGTCCAGTAATAAGAATTCCACGAGGTAAACAAGTGTCGTGATAAGGTGCTTTGTGGTAGATAGATTACAGTGTCCCAGTAAAATTGTCCAGTGTTATAGAAGGGTCCTTTAGTGCAGTAGTTATCAGGGTAGTGCAGTATCTTACTGTCCATAGTCGTATAGTAGTCACCACCAGGGACAGCATGTGCGCGCGCGCGTGCACGCGTGTGTGTGTGTGTGTGTGTGTGTGTGTGTGTGTGTGTGTGTGTGTGTGCTCATGTTTGGTGGCTAAAAAGGGCCATCATTGGGACATGCCAAAGTCTGACCACAAATTAAAATAAAGTTCTACATGAAAACACATTAAAAGATATGAGCCAAAACACATTTTTGCTCATTACACCATCCCCTAGTGACCAAACTGCAACACATTTGTTGTGACCTCTTGTGATGTTGTCAAAAGCCATGTGACCAAGTTTGGTTATGATACAATAAGGCCTAAATTGCCATGCCAACTGAATGAACTTAGGCCAGAGAGATGGTCATAAGCACCCACAAGACGTTTCATATCAATACAGCAAAGTTTGACTGAGTGTTGAGATGTTCTGAATGCAATGTTCCTGTTCTTGTTGTTCTTGAGTAAATATTTTTTGATTTAAGCATTATTTTGTTTTGTCTTGAAGGGGGAAATTGTGGTATAGGCCTATAAGTCTACAATAGACTAATATTCGGGTCAGTTTTCTTGTCAATTCTTCACATGTGCTAGGTATACAGACCCTCTGTACAAAATGAAATGAAGTACGAGGGGCTGGTTTACCAGGCTAGCTGGGTAGGACCATGCGTACACATTTCGTTTGGTTGCAATATGTCAAAGTGGTGCTCAGATATGAGCTCGGTGGCTAGAATGAGAGAAACCATAGTAAGACCAGACATGTTGTTGCTAACCCAAACACATCGTGAGATATCAGGCAAAACACATTTTTGCTAATTGTAGCACCCCCTAGTGGCCAAATTGCACCAAATTCGGTGTGTCCCCTTGGGAAGTCAAGTAGTGCAATTCTGCCAAATTTAGTAGTGATATGTTAAAGGGCTGCCGAGATATGAGCTCACTTCCTGTTTGCCGTCTTTGCTGCCAAATTCGATTGGCTGTCACGGTGAAACAAAAAATCAAAAATCCATCTCATAACCTTTGGGCGGATTGGTCCAAAGATGCCATATACCGATTTTCAAGAGAATCAGTCAAAAATTATGACCTGTGAAACTTTTCAAATTTTTTAAAAATGGCGGAAAATGTACCTAAGCAGAAATTGATGTCATAGTGTGTGTTAAACTCAGCATCGTCCAAGGATTCCAAGGATACCAGCTTTTTGAAAATTGGATGTACGGTTCAAAAGTTACATGCAGAAATGTACCTCCAACTTTGACCAGTTGGTGGCGCTAGAGAGATTGAGGTGGCAAAATGAAACTTGTTGAAAAGAATCATGGAATTGTACAGAATCAGTGTGCTAAATTTCACAACTTTTTACCTTAGGGTTCTATGGGCTGCCATAGACATCCCATACAAAATAGCTTGTCATCAGATATGACAAAAACACATTTCTACTAGTTGTAGCGCCCCCTAGTGGCCAAATTGTACCAAAACCAAAACCTTCCCCTTGGGAGGTGGTGTAGTGATATACTACTAAATTTAGTAGTGATACGTCAAAGGGCTGCGGAGATATGAGGTCACATCCTGTTTGACGTTTTCGCCGCCGATTTCGATTGGCCGTCACGGTCAAACAATTATGAAAATCAAAAATCCATCTCATAACTTTTGTGCGGCTCGGTCCAAAGATGCCATGTACCAATTTTCATGAAAATCGGTCAAAAATTGTGACCTGTGAAAATTTTGTTTCACTTTGGACATTTCCTAAAATGGCGGGAAAATTTGGAGGCAAAAATTGATGTCATGGGGGTTGTTGAACTCAGGCTGAAGAAAGGATTCAGAGGACATGATTTTTTTGTTTCAAACCAAAATGCAGTCAAAGATATAAGCCAAAACACAAGTTTGCTTATTACAGCGCCCCCTGGTGGCCGAATGACACCAAATTTGTTGTGTTTATTCAGAATGTCATCTTGTATCACATGACCAAATTTGGTAATGATTTGTTAAAGCGTTGCCAAGATATAAGCTTACTTCCTGTTTGGTGGTTTTCCCGCTGAACTGGATTGGCTGATGTGAAAAGCTGGATAGGGCCATTATTGGGACATACCAAACTTTGATCAGAAATTAAAATTCTGATCCAATATTTTCACTTTCGACATTTTTGAAAATGGCAGAAAATCTTTCCAGGCAAAAATTGACAACATAGGGTGCGTTGAACTCGGCATGGTCCACGATTTCCAAATATTTCAGGTTTTTGAAAATTGCATGGACGGTTCAAAACTTACATGCAGAAATGTACCTCCAACTTTGACCAGTTGGTGGCGCTAGAGAGATTGAGGTGGCAAAATGAAACTTGTTGAAAAGAATCATGGAATTGTACAGAATCAGTGTGCCAAATTTCACAACTTTTTACCTTACTGTTCTATGGGCTGCCATAGACATCCCATTCAAAATAGCTTGTTGTCAGATATGACAAAAAACAAATTTCTGCTCATTTACAGCACCCTCTAGTGGCCAAATTGCACCAAATTCGGTGTGTCCCCTTGGGAGGTGGTGTAGTGATACACTACTAAATTCAGTAGTGATACGTCAAAGGGCTGCGGAGATATGAAAGCAAAGCCTCGTCCACGGCCTCGTCCACGCACCCATCCTCTAGCTCTCCGCAAAAAGGGTGTGGCCACTGGATTACGTGGTTGCCAAACAGTTGGTGGTTCCTGCTGTAACTGGCTGTGAAGAGGGAGGCACACATGGTGATGAATTTGAAGCAATACAGAGCGGTGTAGTAGCTTGACAACAATTTGGATAGGCAGCTCGCAAAGCAGCCCAGACACGGGTACAGTATTTCGTGAAGGATATGTGATCAGTAGTGGGATCTCCCACTATCGAATCCAAGTCAACCTTGTGCAAAACGTCAGTCAAAGCGTCTTTGCCGATAATAATACCAAGCAAATACTTAATGTCCCCGAGGGCAAGTGTCTATCCAGCCACAAGTTCCATATAGTATATGAAAGTCACTCACTCACTCACACATGTTGTATCATAGCTAAGAGTTAGACAGTGCAGGTGCTTAGAAGCGCATTTATTGATAAACTCAGAGCGTTTCTTCGGGTGCGGAACACATTTTAGGTCAGGGCTGCTGCATATTTGAGTCATGGATTTCTTCCCATATATATAAAATTTCGTTTTAGTGCACTTGATATTCCTCCCGTTGGTATCGATGTTCTATATTAACGCCATACGCGCACACAATTCCAGAACCAACTCAGATTTTGGCTTATTAGTGCGACCACCACCGATGTCTGAATATAACTATGATGACGGAAAAGACTGACTGTTATTTTAACATATCCTGAAATGGTGTGGCTATTCCAAATATGATCTTGGTAACTTCTGTTCACCAATTTCCGGCGATGAAAGCGCAGTCATGATTATAGCCTAACTGTCCACGCGGGAGTGCATCAGTATTGCCTTGTGTGACCAGTATCACGTTGATAATAATGCCATATGCGCACAAGTTGATTCCAAAAACCAACCTGTGATTTTATCTTAACCTATCTACCTAACCTGTCACCTGCCACCAACACCGATGTCAGAGGAGGGCGGGTCCATCTCCGAAGCACATATAACCACTGAAGATTTTACATCATTAAACGATTGTTTATAACTATCCATCATAGACGGATAGCTGCACAAGGGCCTAACGCAAGAGAGTGCATACTGTGGAAGCCCAGCCGATCAGCTGTGTTCCACGGTGGCATGTGCTGGAATACACAAGCCAATTAAGAGGGGGATGGTACTAAACGGCCGCTACTTCCCCAGGATTGAATAATTGATTAGTCAGGTGCAATGTTAACCCGTGCTCCCATGGTAGGTGTTACCCATTCCCAGTGCAATTACTGGCCTTCTTAAGCCCAGACCACAGAATTCAAGGAAGACTGGCAGGAACCACCGAGAGAGAAGGATTGCGTCTGACTCCGCTGCTCGAGCACTTTGGAAGATAGCCAATTAAGAGGACAGGACGAACCTACGAGCTGGACGGTCAGTTGTTGCTTTGCCTACCTAAGATACTTACCTGCCTGTCTCTCTCTCTCTCCCTCTGACTTCAGGAGGAGGACTGACGGAGCCAGTGAAGAAAGGACTTTTAGTTATAGTTTATCCAACATCCCCTTCCCCCAAGCCTTCAATAAAACTTCTGAGCTTTGTTAACACTGCAAATCCTGCCTCTGTCTACTCCATCCCACCCAAAACTGGTTAATCTGACGGCCAGGTGGCCACATATGGTGGAGAATGCGGGCAGCTGAATCCTCGCTGAAAAGGTAAAGGACCGAAGAAACATGGAGGAGGCTCTGAAAGCCATTATGGCTACACAAGCAACACTGCAAGCAGCTGTGGCAGAGCTGTGCAAGGCCAACATAAAAAAGGAGGGTAGGCCGAAGGATGTGCTCATGAAGCTGACAAGAGACGAGGATGTTAAGACCTACCTGACACTGTTCAAGAGGATAGCGGTGAAAGAGCGGTGGCCAAAAGTGGAGTGGGCGAACAACCTGATCCCCTTCCTGACCGGAGAAGCACAGGAAGCCTGCCGTGACCTCTCCGCTGCAGACGCCCTGAAGTACGACAAGGTGAAAACTGCCATCCTCGCCCGATATGGACTTAGCATGCCAGCTCGTGCAAAGCGGGTTCATGACTGGACCTACGACCCCACTCTGCCTGCTCGGAGCCAGGTGATGGCTCTAGTTCATTTAACCAGAGGCTGGCTGGATGAGGCAGCGGGGCCACCGATTGTTGACTGAGTGGTGATCGATCAGTGTTTGCGGGGCCTTCCACCTGATGTGAAGAAGTATGAAGCACAGCAGCAGGCTCCGACGCTAGATGACTTGATTGGCTTATTAGAGAACCACAAGGTCATGGGCGGTCTCCTGCGCTCAGAGAATCCCAAGACAAGCACCCCTAAAGCCAAAACGGAGAGAGGTTTGACAAGTAGACCAACCGACCGTACTTCTCCCAGGTGGACCCGACCTACAACCCGAACGATGCAGTTCACCCCTGCCCCTCCCAGATGCTTCTCCTGCGGCAGAGAAGGACACCTAGCCCGCGACTGCCCGGACAGAGACCTGTCCATGCCTACAGCCAGGTCCACGGAGAGTAAAAGTAGTCTCTACTGCCAACATCTCACCACCTGCTGGGCTCATGAAGGAGCGCTAGCACCAAAATTTCCGGTGAAGGTTGCTGGGATAGACACTGCAGCCCTGCTGGATTCCGGAAGCATGATCTCCCTCGTCCGGCCCGAGTTCGCCAGTGCAACCGGGGGAGACGAGATTTCAGTGTCATGTATCCATGGTGACACAAGGAAGTATCCCACTTCAGAGGTCCAGCTGATCACTCCTCGTGGAAGATTTATCCTGCGGGTTGGTGTCGTTCAGCAGCTGCCAGTTTCAGTTCTCCTGGTAAGAGACAGACCCCTGTTCACCCATTACTGGCCAGCAGCAGTCAAGGCCCTGCCCAGAGGAGTCAGGCGATGACGGTTGAAGCACGTGCTGCTGGGGTAGAACCCTTGGAGGACATTGCTTCTGACGAAGTGTTCTCCCAATTCCCCCAAATCGAAGCAACAGGAGGCCCCAGGCCTGGAAGATTCGGCCTGGCCCAGCTCCGGGATGTCAACCTGACTCAAGCATGGAGAGACGTCAAAGTAATTGAGGAAAAAAAACAAGACGGAGTGAGTGAATTGTCCTTTCCTCATTTCATGATGACGGGTAACCTGTTGTACCGTGTAACTATGGATAACTTGAAATGTTGTAAGCAGCTAGTGGTGCCAAAAGAGTATGTTCCAAAGGTACTGTACCTAGCCCACTCCCACATACTAGGAGGACACCTAGGCCGGGAGAAGACGTATGAGCGGATTCTGGATCGTTTCTACTGGCCAGGAGTCAAGAGAGCTGTGGAGGATTACTGCCGCCACTGTGCCGAGTGCCAAATCAACTCCCCAAAGGTACAGTTTAGGAATCCTCTAATACCCCTGCCTATCATTGAGACCCCCTTTAGTCGGATTGGCATGGATATAGTGGGTCCTCTTCCAAAGTCTAGCCGGGGACACCACTACATTCTAGTCATACTTGATTATGCCACCCGCTATCCGGAGGCAATTCCCCTCCGCTCCGCAAATGCCAAGACGGTGGCCCGGGAGATGTTTTTGCTCTTCAGCAGGGTGGGATTGCCACAAGAAATCTTGACGGACCAGCGTCATGTTTTATGTCTGGGGTAATCAAGAGGCTATGCCAGAGTCTGAAGGTGAGACAACTCAAAACCTCGGTGTATCACCCTCAGACCGACGGATTGGTCGAGAGGTTCAACAAAACGCTAAAACACATGCTACGCAAAGTAATAGATGTGGATGGTAAAAATTGGGATCAGCTGCTGCCTTATGTCCTCTTTTCCATACGCGAAGTTCCACAGGGCTCCACAGGGTTCTCCCCATTTGAGCTTCTATACGGACGGAGGCCCGAGGCATGCTGGATCTGGCGAAGGAAGCCTGGGAAGAACAGCCATCAACCCACCGGAGTCTGGTGGAGCATGTGTGTCACGGTGTTGCTCTGGGCATTGGATTTTTTTCTTGTTTATTATTCGCTGTTACCCACCTATTAGTCAATTAGGTTCACTCCCCGTATTGTCTGCTTGTTCACTGCACCTGTACTTCCTTGTTTAGACCCTCATTAGATTATCTTTTTCACTCGCCCTTCTAGCCTCACGATCGCTGTAATCATCCGTCTCACCTGCACTTCCTGGTTTGTGACAATCACAAGTTTATTCAATCATTCTACTCACCTGCACTCCTCGTTCACGCTCGTTTAGTTCCCGGGGTTTCCACTACTTATACTCGCCTCTCTCACTCACACTTTGTCAGTCTGTCTGCGAACTCATGGTGTATTCCTCGGCAAGCTTTTGACTCCTGGCTCTTCATTGTCTGCGTAGCAGTTCTCCCGGTGTCTGTCTGTTCCCTGTTTGTTCCTGTTTTCCCTGCCTGTTTTTCTCTGACTCTGCTTGGCTCTCCCGCTCCTGGCAATGACTTCGGACCGTCCCTGGCTCTTCCTGGCTCTCCAGTCCTCCGGTACCGACCTCCGCCTGTCCCTGGTTCTGCTCTACGCTCCAGTCCTCCGGTGCCGACCTCAGCCTGTCCCTGGTTCTGCTCTATGCTTCAGCCCCGGTGAACGACTCCTGCCCGTCCTCGACACTGCTCCACGCTTCAGCCCCAGTGAACGACTCCTGCCCGTCCTTGACACTGCCCCACGCTCCAGCCCTGGTCTCAACCTTCGCCTGTTCTCGACCCAGCTCTACTCTCCTGCCCCTGGTACCGACCACCACCTGCCCACGACCCTGCTGTTCGTCTGCCCCCGGGTGCGAGTCTCCACTGCCCGCCTGCCTGGGTGTCTCGACGCTCCGCTGGTGGATACTTACCTGCTCTCCGGAGCCTTTGACTTTGTCCCACTTCCCCCAACCCTTTAATAAACTACTCTTGAGGTTACGCATTTGGGTCTATCTGTCTGTCTGTCCGGATCCCGTGACAATGTGGAACAAATGCACCTACGAATGAGCCAAGTCTGGCCAATAGTCCAGGAGCACATGCAACAGGCCCAGGTTTATAACCGATGAGCCCAGGTGAGGGAATTTAAGCCTGGTGATAAGGTCATGGTTTTGATCCCCACTAATGATTGTAAATTCCTGGCTAAATGGCAGGGGCCCTATGAGATAATGGAGCAGATGGAACCAGTCAACTACCGAGTGCGACAGGTAGGCCCTACCATGTGAATTTGCTGAAGCCATGGCATGAGCCAGTCCCCCTCCCAGTCCCAGCATTGGGGACTCATCTGCCTTCTCCGAATACTCCCCAAGTGAGAGTGTGCGAGCAGCTGTCTGCCAAGCAGGTACAGGATCTTCGAGAGCTTCTAGATGGCAACCGAGATGTTTTCTCAGAGACTCCTGGACGGACGACTGTCATCACCCATGACATAAAGACTGAACCGGGGAAAACTGTCCGGCTACGACCCTACCGCATCCCAGAAGCCCAACGACAGGCCATCCGACAAGAGGTGCAGAAGATGCTTGACCTTGGGGTGTTGGAAGAATCCCACAGTGCTTGGTCCAGCCCCATAGTACTTGTAGGGAAGCCTGATGGGAGTATTAGGTTCTGTAACGATTACAGAAAGGTGAACGAGATCGCTGAACTTGACACCTACCCCATGCCACGTGCTGATGAGCTGGTGGAGAGATTGGGGCCCGCCCGATTCATCTCCACCCTGGATCTGACCAAAGGATACTGGCAAGTAGTTTGAGGTAAAGGCTGGAGCACACAGCAGCTTGGTTTTAAACATTTATTTGGTGCAAACACCCGACCAACGTTTCGGTGTTGCTACACCTTCTTCAGAGTCAAACAACAACAGGAGAGAGACACATTTATAGGTTAGACAGTCAGAGTCCACCTGGTTTAGTCAATTAGTCTCAATGTCATTCATGTTAATTGACCCCACCCCCCAACACCAGGAAATGATTGAAAACAATTAAACAGTTTCCACAGCTTCTAACAAAAAACATCAAAGAAGAGAAAAACAGAAAAAGAGATAAAAAGGGAAACAAAAAAAACACAAAATGACAATAACATTAACACGTGTAGTCCACAATAGGACTTTGGTTGCATTGAAGTTCAAATACACAGCCCGCACAGCAAAATTGTTCTTTATAGGAAGCAAGACATATTTAGCTCTTCATTAATGCCCTGAGGTTCTACTGAATTTGAAGTGTGAATCCAAAATGCCTCTCTACGGAGCAAAAGGTTAATTACATTACCACCTCTAGATGGGGTCGAAACCTTCTCTATTCCCCAAAATTTTAGAGTAGCCACTGAGCCATGGTTAGCCTGTGTATAATGACGGGCCATGGCATACTCCATGTTCTGTGTACGTATTGCAGTTTTATGTTCTGAAATTCTTGTTTTTAAAGCTCTTTTCGTTTGACCCACATAGACAAAGCCACAAGGGCATTTCAACATATACACAACATGAGTACTATTACAATTAATAAAAGACCGGATATAATACTTTTCCCCTGTGCTTGGATGTGTGAAGTACTTAGTGTCAGAAGAGTTTGAACATTGTGCACAGCGATAGAACCCTTGTGGTTGGCTGGGTAGCCATGAAATCTTGTTGGGCATGTTTTTTGTTTCTGAATGAACTAATCGGTCTCTCAAATTGCGAGAACGTCTGAATGTAATCAGAGGAGGTGTAGAGCTGATACTATTAAGAGAGGGGTCGCTCTTGAGAATATTCCAGTGTTTACGAATAATGTTTTTCACTCTACCCGCCAGAGGTGAGTATTATGTGGAAAACACAATACGTGGAGTGGAAGAAGACTTAGACTTTTTGATCAAAAGAGATTCCCTTTCTCTATTCAGTGTTCGCTGATAGGCTGAGGAGATTTTGGATGAGGGGTAACCTCTCTGTTGAAAACGTTCTTTCATCTCAATAGCTTTACACTGAAAGTCAATGGTACTGCTGCAATTTCTACGCAGTCTTAGGAACTGTCCAATAGGAATATTTTCAATTAGTCGTTTTGGATGGTTGATGTCTGCTTTCAAAAGTGTATTTCTACTCAGAGGTTTTCGAAATATTGTAGTCTCAATTGAATCATCAACCCCTTTGAATAGTGTTAGATCTAGAAAGTGAATCAATGATTCATTCTCAATGTGAATCAATGATTCATTCATTCCATAGTGAATGACAAATACTTAGTTGTTGAATTTATGTATTTCAGGAAGTCATTCAATTCTTTTTGATCACCTCGCCAAATCATGAAGACATCGTCAATAAATCTTTTCCATAAAACGATTTTAGATAGAAATACATTCTGAAGTGGATTGTGAATAAACTTATCTTCCCAAAAACCCATAACAAGACAAGCATAAGATAGCATTCCCATAGCAGTGCCACAACACTGTAAAAAGTAAGAGTCACAATACTTGAAAAAGTTCATTGTAAGAATAATTTGGGATAATGTTAATAGGAATTCATTGGGGGGCAGAGACTCAGAGGTGCGTTTTTCTAGGTAGTGGCTAAGTGCATCAATGCCAACTTTGTGAGGTATGCATGTATATAGAGATTGCACATCCACAGTTACAAAAATGTCATTTTTCTCACATTTGCATTCTTTTGCAATATTTCAAAATGTCAACAGTGTCCTCAAGAAAGGAGGGGAGGCTAGAGACAAACTTCTTAATGAAGAAATTAACAAACTGTGATAAAGGCTCAGTGAGACTACCAATACTTGCCACAATTGGCCTAAGAGGAGGATTGGTTGCAGATTTGTGTATTTTTGGGAGACCATAAAACACTGGGCAAACAGGATGTTCAACTAACAGGAAATCTTTCTCTTTTTGTGTTATCCAATTCCGATCATGTGCAAGGAGAATGTACTCATGGATATGGGGCAACTGTGGCCTAGTGGTTAGGGAGTTGGATAGCAATCAGAAGGTTGCCGGTTCAAATCCCGCCCACCCACCCACCCACCCATGGTTGAGATGCCCTTGAGCAAGGAATCTAACCCTACACTGCTCCAAGGACTGTAACTGAAACCCTGTAAATATCTGTAAGTCGCTCTGGATAAGAGCATCAGCTAAGTGTAATGTAATAATATGGCACTTAAATTTTTCAGTGGGATTAGATTTCAGAGGTGTGTAGTATTGTCTAGCAAATAGTTGGCTTAAGATACTCTGGTTATATTGTTGGAAACCCATGACTACTACTGCCCCACCTTTGTCTGCAGGCCAATTTGGGCAAGTTCAGATAAATCTTTTTCCACCAACTTACTATATGTCAAAATGGTGGAGTTTAGGTTGGCTGATGGCAAGAATGATGATTTCTTTTTGAAAGGTGTTTCTTCTCTATCACCACTTGTACCTGTATGTAGATTACTCTCTCTGTTGACTACATGGCTTGATAGAACATTGGGTCTAGAGAAGAACTGTTTCAAATGCAATTGTCTGAAAAAATTGAATACATCAACCTTTAATTTGAAAGAGTCAATTCTGTTAGTTGGAGAAAAACTCAAACCTTTACTGAACACAGACGTTTCATCTTCAGAGAGGCTGGCATCAAAGATATTGATCACAGTCTGTTCTTGTTGCGGTCGGAGCTGCGGGTTACTCTGGGCTCTCCCCTTCCCCCCTGTGCCCCGCCGTGTCTTCTTGTGCCACGCCCGCCTAAAAAAGGTTTCGATGATGGTCCACGTTCCTCCCTATCGCTTCCTTCTGAGGACTCCCTTTCGCTCGCAGTGAAAAATCTTGGGTCTTGGGCTCCATGAAGAGCAGATGGTCGTCTGTGGAGGAATTTTCTTCTGGCTCCATGCCAATTGTAGACTCTTCCCTCTGCATAGTCCTTCACATCACTTTCAAATTTCCTTATTTTGTAGGCTTGGAGGTCTTTTTGGAATGAGGTTAGAGAATCTTCGATCTTGCTTGTAATGCTCTCAAAGTTTTCTTTTGGGGCTTTTGTCTTCAAGTCATTTTCCATTTTCTGGATTTCTGTCATCACTTTTTCCTTTTCTGCTTTTGTTTTCTTGATGGCAAGTAGCATTACATCCAAGGAACATTTATTTAGAATCTTTTCCCATACTGGCAAGTACCCCTCACCCAACGAGCCAAGGAGAAGACGGCCTTCTCCACGCCAGACGGTGCCTTCCAGTACCGCGTCCTTCCATTCGGCCTCCACGGGGCTCCAGCCACATTCCAGAGCCTCATGGACAAGGTGCTCCGCCCACACCAAAAGTATTCTGCAGCTTACCTGGACGATATTGTGGCTCCCTTGCCATGGACGAGGCCAACTACCTCGGGTACACAGTGGGACGAGGAAATGTCAAGCCCCAGATGAAGAAGGTCGACGCAATAGCCACCTGGCTCCAACCCCGCACCAAGCGCCAGATGAGGACCTTCCTTGGATTGGTGGGGTATTATCAACATTTTGTACCTAACTTTGCCTCTCTAGCCTCTCCCCTGCATGAGCTGACCAGGAAAGGCGCACCCAATAGTGTAAAGTGGACGGAGCAAGTTGATCACGCCTTCCGTACCTTAAGAGAGGCTCTCTGCAGTGAGACAATGTTGCATGCCCTGGACTTAAACAAGCGCTTTGTCCTGCAGACCGATGCTTCAGAAGTAGGCCTTTGGGCAGTCCTGTCCCAAGTACATCATGATGTTGAGTACCCCATAACCTTCATAAGTAAGCCGTAAGCTACTACCCCATGAGCAATTACTGGCCTTCTTAAGCCCAGACCACAGAACTCAAGGCAGACTGGCAGGAACCACAGAGAGAGAAGGATTGCGTCTGCCTCCGCTGCTCGAGCACGTTGGAAGATAGCCAATTAAGAGGACAGGACGAACCTATAAGCGGTCAGTTGTTGCTTTGCCTACCTAAGATACTTACCTGCCTGTCTCTCTCTCTCTCCCTCTGACTTCAGGAGGAGGACTGACGGAGCCGGTGAACCCCCTTGACGAAGAAAGGACTTTTAGTTATAGTTTATCCCACATCCCCTTCCCCTAAGCCTTCAATAAAACATCTGAGCTTTGTTCACACTGCAAATCCTGCCTCCCATCCCACCCAAAACTGGTTAATCCGATGGCCAGGTGGCCACAATACGCATGTTAACTGTCCCAGGCCTATATGACTGATGTTAGGTCTGAGAAGACCACACACTGACACACGTAGCTTACACAGACACTCATGTAACGAAATACATAGACTTAGAAGAGTAACCCATTGTTCTGACACCCATAATGAGCCAAGCTTGCACATAACCGCCGTGGAAGTCCAAAATCCAACAGTACACAACAAAACCAGAAGCTACATTCTGTTATGAGCAGCAAGGATCTTTGGGGTAGCTGCTAGGCTCAATAGTTTTTTACATTTGACCTTACAATGTAGCCCAGATAAAAATAACTTTTGAGTACACATCAGCCATTTTGCATTAATATGTTTATATTCAGATATGAATTTCATTGTGTGATATTTTAAAATTGCTCAGATGGCGAAACTAGTAATGATAAAAACGTATTATTACTGCTCAGTAAAGGGTGCTCAGCACCCTTACTACCCTAGTGTCTGTGGGGGTGATGGGCAGGCTATACTATAAAGCAACTTGGATGGTGTGACATTTTCTATTTTCTTTGAGTGAGTCCGAAGCAGTTCAGAGCAGTTGGCTAATAGACTGTGTACATTCTATAGTTGCAGGTAGATATCGCTATATATTTCTAACCACATAATAATGCAGTTTTCACTTCCTTTGTGTGTCTCCAGTGCTCAATTAAACAGATAAGTTGAAATGTGATTACTGTAAACTCCTGTAGTTACAGGAAGATATAGTTTCAAACCATCATTCTGAATCACTGTCTTTATTTATGGTTTCACAACCTTGCCAATCACACTTGGACAGAGTATGTATTATCACCAAAAGAGATATTGTTAGGCTAGGCCTATCTCATGTATTGGTAACACAACAACTGAATAATCAGCTCTGTAACAAACTCTGAATTGGAAAATATTTACATTTTTATGCATTATAATGTACGGAACGGTTGAATAAAAAGTGGCTGGTAAAAATGTTGAGTGACTGGTAGTTTTTAGAATCTACCTGCCACAGTGGCAGGTGGACAAAAAACGTTAATTTCCATCCCTGGTAAGAACACACAAAAAGGTTAGTCTGGAGATTTTAATTACCCACTCGTCCTTTTTGAAGTTTTCAATGGCAAACAAATAGTTGTGGTATTCTTCAAATCCATCCGTTTTACAAATCTGAACTGAACAACTAAAACTATTACAACATATTTTATATTGAAATATTTTTTCCACTTTACTTTCTTCTTGTTCTTCTTCTTATTATTTTTATATTTTTTATTTCTCATATATATATTATATATATATATATAGGTCAATATTCACTTTACCATCCTCCCCACTTTCCAGCTATGCATTGATAAAGAAATAGCTGGACCAATAAAGGGTTAGCATCTTAAAAAATAAAAGGTACATCCCCTGAATGATTCAGTCGCACTATATGCACAGGACGCCGAGAAAAGGAGTGACAGCTGTTAAACAACTGAACCAAACCTCTCTCAGTACCACAGACCGGAGGCGACACATAAATCATTCCATCCCAAGTTAGAGACACACAGTTGTCCATCTAAAGAACACACGCAAGCATAGGCGCCTTTGGCCAGATAACAGAAGACAAAAGCGGCCCTTTCACCCTGGACTGACGTCAAGGACCTGCAAGCGTCCCAACTGGACAAGATGCGTATTTCGAACTCTAGAGGCAGGGGATACAATGTTAAAACAAAAAATACAGTTACAGCGTACGGTACTACGCTTCACAAAAGCATAGTTTCCTTACTCATAAAGATTTCACGCTCATATTAAACACAAATCATTCATCTTATGAGCAGAAACTTTCGCATCACGAGAAAACAGTCTCGTCACTCAATCACATTTATTACGCAGACATCAGGGTATTTTCATTTCTTCGGCCCGGCAAGGGTACTACTCCCCAGGTCATGGTTTCTTGGACGATAGGCCTGTAACGCTGGCCCTTCAATTACAAGATTCTATCACCTAAGGGCACAAAGGGAGCAGTCCCAAAAGCATGCACATACAGACGGATTAATTTAGCACCCCACATTCGTGTACTGCCCCGTCACGAGATTGCGCTTTCTCCATTATTCCATATATCTTTACACTTCTGGCCCACGTCTCCTCCGTCAAGTCCTATATTAAACTAAGCTATGAGATTTCGTGGCCTCTGACACGGCACAATATCTTTTCACATGCTATTAAAAGATACTGCAAACAGGACCTAAACTCGTAGACAATGACAAACACAACAAAAAACTGTTAAAACCTGTTAAGCAAGTTAGATGACACAACATAAAACAATATTGAGTCATGCAACATGAAAAGAACCTGTAATCAGCCCGTGGACCCACCACAGACAAATAACAAAATCCTCTTCAATTTGACCTAATGTTTTATCGATGAAGGCAAAAATGAACAGAAAAAAAACTCCTGAACCTTTCTTCTCCCACACAAGTTCGTGGAGCGATGGACCCAAAAAAAACTAATACATTAATTTATTAACTTACCCAAGCCAATCAGCGCGGAAGCAAAAACTTCCCGTCCAAAGAGGGAGATGGGTCCAATTAAAACGCAAACCGTTCGTGCGCTTTCTCAGAGAAATAGTCAGGAGGAGGTTTACTGTTCACAGGTCTTTATTTGCGTTCACCGAGAGGATAGCTGACCCACAGACAGACGCTTCTCCTAGCCATCCTAACCATCAGTCCTATACTGTCTCCTTTTATACTAAACACATCAGTATCATATTAACTAGTGTCCAAATTCAGACACAGTGACTACGGGCACATGGTAGGATCGGATTGGATTGGTATTGGATTGGGTGTTGCTACCCAACGGGTGGTCTGTCCCAAATCCCTGTGCACATGAGAGTTCGTGTAAGCGGATAACGGTCAGAGATCTGGCCGTTTCGCTACGCTAGATGGCGCTGTATTCCTTTCAACAAGTGGTGTTAGAACTACTTCAGATTGACGGCTGCTAAAAAGAAAATAAACAAACTATCTGGCGGCATACAAAACAAAGATAGCGCTCGAGGAGGTTGACAGAGCAGCATTTGCATGCATGTTGTGCATTCTTTTTTGTTTGGAAGTCCGTATGAAAGAACAAACAGCGTTTTTGGTTTCCTTGATATGACATGAACTGTGCCGTCGGCGTTTGATATTACAAGCAATTGAGGACAACGAGACATGTTGAGAGCAGGTGCTAGAAAGCTTCGACGTTCAGTATGGATGAAAATCAGGGACAGAAGCTTCTGGGATCGAGTGGTCTTACATGCGCAGTACGCGAATCCAAACCAATACCGTGCAGAAGGCAGCACCAAGAGGATTAACATCGGCTTAAGCCAGGGGTTGCAATCAGATTCGCGAAACCAATCCCTATACGATCTTTAGCCTGTGCACATGAATTCGATACGATATTTGCTAATTTATTTTAAAAATAGAGCAGCTTCCATAAAATGTGCAGCAATGAAAAAGGAATGCAAAATAATAGCCAAAAAACAACAAAAAATATATACATCAAAATATGAAAAATGATGAAAAAATGATTTTTAAAATAAATTTGCAAATATTTTTTTCACCCATGTACTTGTTGTACTCAAGCACTGGAACAGGGCAAGGGACCACACTGTATTTCCCATCCCTGCTCTTCACCTTTCTCCTCACTGTGTCACCAGCATAGGCAGGATGGATGGTGGAACAGATCGACACCTCCCTTGTGTCCATCCACTTTACAAACACCACGGGAGCCTGTCTCAGCCAACGCACCGTGCCATGTGGGGATTTCTTCGCCAGGACACCCTGACTGGAAGGACACCCCTTCCTCCCTCCCTGTATGTGTCACATGCTCCACGCTTCAGGTCGGCCAGGTCACCAAACAACTTTGGACTGGTGTAGAAATTGTCAACATAAATACGGTACCCAGTGCCCAAGAACACTTGCTGGACCAGATCCATGACTGCATCATAGGACAAGCCTTGTTGGGAGCTGTCACAATTTTTCCCCATGTATATAGTGAAGTCAACAGTGTATCCATTGCTGGAGTCTGCCAGCACAAACAACTTTATTCCCTATTTTGTTGGCTTGTTCTTCATGTACTGGGTAAACCCAGTTTTGGCCTTGGTGGCAAATATTCTTTCATCCACAGCCAGCTCGTGATCAAGGAGTGATCAAGCAGTGGCTGTACCCAGAATAGTCGGTCATGGTGAAGTGTGCCCTTGTGGAGATCATTCTCCTCGTCTTCCTCTGGAATGCTGAGGTGGAGGTGGAGGAAGGGCCTGACGTATGGCATGGTCATGCGTCCAGTAGTCCTCGACACTAAGGAAGCTTCACCAAGGAGGTATACTGCAGCATCCCCAGAAAATGGTAGAACTCCTGCACATCAACATCTGCCCAAGTGTAACTTTTGCCTGCTGTGTTCTCTGCGGCATACTTGTTGGTGTTGTTGCACAATTCTCGAACCACAGCTGGAGAAAAGAGTAGCTTGAACAGGTGTATTTTAGACTGGTGTCCACCTGTACACTAGGAGCTTTTAGTGGTCGAAATCTCAGAGGTGGCGGTGTGGTGTCCAGATGGTTGCTCAGAGATGGGACCCCTTTTTGTTCCCCTCTTCGGTGGCATTGGTGGGTGCTGGGCTTCTGAATGCTCGTCTCTATAACACAAATAAACATTTAGTAAATTCCCTTACATCCAAAAAAACTTACCAAGTGTGTAAAATTAGCCAACCAACTTACCCTACTCGGTCATCCTCCACATACACAGGCGTCTCGTTGCTGGCTATGCGCTTTGAGCGCCGCACGGCTGGCTGCCCAACACTGTTCATAACCATATAGAAATTATACAACTTTAGGTTTGGAATCAAAAGTATAAATATTACAAGATGCAAATATTGTATCAAACCATGCAGAGAAATGAGACAGTACAAGCATGTATACATACGTGGGTTCTGCGGCAGCTCCTGCTTCAAGGACAGCTGACTCCACAAACCTATGGTATTCAAAAATGTTTAGCCTACATTCAGTTCAACAAATCACTAAGAAGTACACATTACAACGACATTACCACACATCCCAACCTGAGGAAATCATTTCAGGGAGGTCAGCAACACTAACACCGCCCCATCCCCCCCTAATGCACACATAGGTTAGAAATGTCACTCTCCCTCACTCACTCTGTCTCCATGTCACACTCACTATGTCTCCCTGTTACACACTGTATCTGTCACTTAGGGTTACTAATTAGCTAATAAAATTTGCGCAAGTTGCAGGAGATTGTGTATTTCTTGCAGACGTCCGGTAGTCACTTTTCAAATGCAGGAGACTCACAGAGGTGGCGGGTGACTTAGGGTATCTGCATTATAGTGAGTGTCAAAACAGTTTTACACTGACAAACTTATAAACAACTTACTTTGGTTCATACGCAGGAGCAGCAGCTGGCGGCGGGATGTTCTCCTGGTCTTCACCGGAACTTTCAGTTTCGATGTCAGAAACGCCTCAACGGTATTCTTCATTCTCAACATCGAATTCATCCCACATTGCCAACCCCTCACCCACACAGAACATTTTGAGATGATGATTCATCTTCATTTTTTTACCTCAGGACCACAGTAAACACTACACTAACAACGCCCACTACAACGCCCACTACTTTTCACTACACAGAGTCACTACTTACTGATCTCAAAACTATTTCCGGTTGATTGACCACTTCTTGGGTAACGTAGATGT